>JBAMJV010006173.1:0-125142 GCA_037951105.1 Echinarachnius parma
CATCTCAAGCATATTATCACTTAGGTTTTTGTGGGCGTGTGCAATTAATATCGCATTATGAAACATGAAGAATTGTCTAAGGGTTAAAAAAAAACAAGGCTTTTGGAGGTTCTATTTTCTTTGTATTTTGGCCATCTCCTATACGACCCTTTGTGGCACTATACAATACAGCTATTAACATACTTTACCACCTATATTCGTTTATGTGATACATATCTTGTCGGGTTTACATGTATATGACATGCATACAATTTTCTACGAGTCAGACTTTATCATCGCTACTATAATTTTGAATCATTTATCCCTAACAAACAGAGCCTGATATACTACCATACTCCTTGGAAAAATGAACATACATGAACATGTTGCCCTTGCCTAACTCCCATTGATGCATTCCACATATATATAGTAACGTACATTGGCCACGGCTTGTTCCCAGGGACCCAAATCGGAATTGTCGTGAGGTGGAGCAAGCTCCTCCGCCATCAATTCTCCTATCTTAGCTTCTTGTAGATACACCGAATCGTAGTCCTTCGCTTACAGACCATGTCCATTTTTATCCCTCCACGCCGTGAGCACCTCCCTCGAAGCCGGCTGCACAGTTTCCCATTGTGCCTCCTTAACATGCTTGCCAACTATCCCGAAGGGATATCCCGAGATGGAAGAACAAGAACATGCAACTTGTCAGGAGGGACTTGTTGGCCTAGTAGAAACATGATGTACTCATCGGTCAGGCCCAATGCAGCTGGTGATGGTCCTAAAATGAAATAGTAGTGAGATTATTTACAAGATTAGGACAAAAGACATTTTTGTTCGTCTTAAAAAAAAAACGATTACAAATGCATGAAAACATTGACAGAAAGAAAACTATTAGAACTATATTGGAACTCAAACTCTTCATAATACTTCTACTACTTTTACTACTCTTACTACTACCCACTACAAATTTTTGCATGTATGGAAGCAACAACTTATGCCTTATTTGTGTGGTATTATCAGTACATAGCAATGTACCCTTCCACCAGTATGTTTGAGTGAGATATGTTATGTTGTATTTTTTGTACCTCTATATATTTTGTATATGTCCAGAGTGTAAAACACATTTTAAAGACATAATGGATTATCTGTTTGTATGGTTATGATATATTAATATGGACACAAATTAAACATAAAAAACAAGGTTAGTTAAATAAGTTATAGGAGTTGGTCAGCATTTCGTCAATGTTCAGCACTAGTCACTAAACATACGTACAGATAACAATGGGCAGCATGCAGGCAGTGAGCAAGGGGGGAGGGGGGGGGAGGGAACAGTGTGGTAAGTGATGGGTTTAGGGGGTACTGGAACCTATTTGACAAAGTTACACAAATAGTGTGCAGTTTCTTAAAAAACAAAAAACAAACAGTAAACATGGTAAAGTACGTAGCAGTAGTAGTAGTAGTAGTAGTATGTATAGTAGTAGTATAATGTGTAGTAGTAGTAGTATTGTAGGGTAGATCATAGGCATACCCAGGGGGGGGGGTTGTGTTCGAGGAAACCCGCCCTCCCCCCCCCCCCCCCCCCCCCCCCCCCCCCCCCCCCCGCTTACTAGATTTCTCAACCAATGGGTCTTGGTCTCGGTCTTGAAAATTTGGGACCAGACCTGGTCTCGCGTCTCAAAAATGTCGAAAATTCTCGCTCTCAGCTACAAAAATGTTCTTCGACTCCCCCCTCCCCTCCCCCCGCTTACAGGATTCTCAACCAATGAGTCTTAGTCTCGGCCTTGACAATTTGGGACTGGACCTGGTCTCAGTCTCGAAGAAGTCGAAATTCGCGGTCGCGGCTGCGAAAATTGTCTCGACTCATATGTAATCTACAGGGGTTCCACACCCCCCCCTTTAACCCCCAAATGACTGTTGTTTTGGGGGTTTGAACCCTTGAACCTTGAAGAATTACTCTCCCAAAAGCGTTAACGCTGTCCTGGAGAGGGCTGTGCTGTGTTGGCGTGCTGTTGGTGATGTGGTGTTGTGAAGTGATGGTGGTTGTTCTCCGTGCACTATATACAATGTGCAGGGGTGCAGTGTAGCAGGTGGTGCAGGTGTGTCCCTCGTTACAACATCTTCAGGGGCAGGCGGCGCGCCATAGTCTGTATGGCAGGTAGTTGCCGCGCCCCTAAAGCAAGAATTGAATTTGCAGTGACAGCGTTGCTTGGGAGAGTGTTCCAGACACGGACCTGCTCTGGGAAACATGCTGTACATGTAGCAGTTAACTCGGCAAAATGGTTGCGGTGAATCTGAAGTTGTGGCTGTGATGTTGTACTCGTTGTGGTCTGGTGATGCCTGTGATAAGTCGGATGTCAGGAGGCAAGGAGATCTGGACAAGTTTGTGGGTACTTTGAAGAGCATCTCGCATTGATTGAGCAAGCGGCGGTGTTGTAGCGTGTCCCAGCCAAGAGATACGCAGCATGGTGGTGACACTAGATTCTCTTCTATAGTCATGAAGGACGAATCTGGCAGCTTGTCTCTGTATGCTCCTCTATCAGTTGATCTCCCTTTGGGTGTGTGCTGGATTCCATGCACATGAGGCATATTCCAACTGGGGTCTTACAAGCTGCTTGTATGCAATGTCCCTTGACTTTCTGTTTCACATTTCCCAAGGGCTCGGCGTACAACTCCAAGAGTTCTTGCAGCTTTCGCTTGAATCTTCTGTGCCATGGGTGTTCAGCTCAGATTGTTTGCCACTGTGACTCCGAGGTATTTATAGGAGGTAGCTTTTGGGAACTGCTTTCCCATTGATGTTGAGGTCAAAGTTCAAGGGATGCCGCTTCAAAGAAATGCACATGTGGCACATTTCTTCACATTGAATGACATATCCCAATGAGGTCTGCCATCCCCCCCCTTTTCAAATTTGAACTGGACTCGAGACCAAATTTTATGTGGTTCTGCACAATGGACCGTCATTATCGATGGTCTTGGCATCTAAAAGTGCGAAGAACCCTGTCTTGGCCTCCCGAAAATTTCGCTAATGTTTGTTCTCGGCTGCGAAAAAATGTTACGCCCATCCCCCACTTACAGGATCCCTCAAACCACTGGGTCTTGCTCTTGTCCTCGAAAACCTTTGGACCTTTGGTCTCGAAAATTTGCGGTCTCGCTTCAAACATTTTCCACGACTACCCCCCCCCCCCCCACCGCTGACAGAAATTATTCTTAAGAAATAACCCCCCCTTGAAAAAATCCTGGTACGCCACTGAGTATTAGTATATAATCCCACTTCCCCACCCCCCCTTACGTCAAGTCAATCTACACTACGTAAATTCTCAAAAATCCTATTGAATATACATGTACAATGACAAAGATAATATTGCCCCTATCCTAGAACCCGGTGACGAATCTCGTCAAATTCATAGGCGAAACAGTATCAAAATCGTTCTCGAGTAGATATATTCAGAAAATTAAAACCATACAGTACGAATTGGCATCGGAAAGAAAAACCGCATTCTCTTCATACGTATACAATTATTATACATGAATGTGTGTACTAGGTCTGCTGCGTCTGACAATGCACATATGCCAGGCTACAATACTCCGCTACTTTGTATATAGTGTATGCAAATTCCCCTCCCGACGATCGGGTCATCGCGTTTGCTTTTGGAATGTACCGGTACCGTTACCGTAGAGAGACAACAATGCGATGTATGCCGCGCACAGACCTGGCTGTACCCAGCATGTATGTACGCAGTACTATATACCAATGCCAAAACAGATCGCACCCTCCCGTTTAGTGGACCAGCGAAATGTTTGGATATGTTCGCGAATATAGTTAAAAAGGATCTTGCGTACACACGTCAGATCCATCGCCCAGCAAAAAATATACGCAAAAACTACCGGTGACGGACAGCAATACATATGGCTCGTTAGATGAAGAATTTTGACTGGACACGCCACCCCCGTCCTCTTTTTTATAATAAAGATATGTTTTGTTTGTAATAACCGTTGACGCGCACCTGCCCGTGTAAATCCTCACTTGAAAGTTGGAAAATAAGTTTTTTGAAAGTAAACCACACAATGTCGAGCTCCTCCTATTACCCATCCTCTCCTTACTGAACCATACCGGCGCTATAGTTTTTATAAGAATCACAATTCTTAAGAGAAAATACCAGCAGTCCGTTCCATGAACGCCACAGTCCTTCTTAGGACTCTCCAATCCTCACTTTTTGGATGGTTTTAACCACAAGCCGACTGTCTCGTCGTTAGTTCACAGGTAGAAACTCTCAAGAACGGACACATATCCAGCGAAGGTTGAGCAATATAAGCATATTTTAACTGGACAAATAATTCTTATCCTGTCCTGAAATGTTGTTTATTTCCTGTTCTTGGATTAGTGCAATTTAGTCACGCTAAAGATGGGATCTACTAGTATAAAGATAATCTATTTAATATTTGCACTATTGGTTTCTAACATATCAATTATAGATGTAAACTGTAAGGGATAGAGGGCGCTATCACGCTACCACGCCTATCACGGCCCCATTGACTTTTTGGGTCTTTTGCACGGTTTTTGCCACTTTGTTTCCTTGATTGTGGCGAGCAATACTACGTCCTTCAATATCATTGTTTGCCCTGATGAAGTATCCTAAGGTTCTGATCTGTTTAATGTTATGAATAACGCATTGTAAAGGAAAGAAAAGCTATGTCACTAATTATGCAATTCGAAAGCCATGTCAGATATTGAAAATTTTGCGCTAAAAACAGCTCTTGCATTGCATATTCTTGCTTATCGACGGCGCATATTTCGATTCAGCTTATTGTTCGTACGGACCTATCCCCGTGTTTGCAGGTAAAAAATTATCTAAATATTTATTATTAACAATTCTCAGATTGTAAAGAAGAAGTAAAATATGGTTTTTGCTCGACAATTAAAAAAGAGATTTGTGTCGCATAGGCTGTCTAGCTCAACCAGTAACGGATCACCTACCCCAAATTGCATGCATGTAAATCAATACATTGTTAATCAACCGTTTTAATCATAACCACTAAAGTGTAACCAACATCGTGTGAATCAAAACATAATAGTTCATTTCAACAAGAACCTTATTGCATCGTGTTGCTTACAATCTTAGAATTTATGATAATAATATCAAATAATTTTTACTTTCAAACACGGAGATAAGACCCTCCGAACTCCATTCCCTCGTTCGCAACACCACTACTGTAACCAACAACCACGTAAGTTTAACCAGACCGTGCCAATCAAAGCATAATTAACCGCGAGTGGTTATAACTGTAACCACCAACCCACTTAAAGGGATAGCCCACTCTTTTGCAAGCCAAATTTAAAAGTTGCGAGAATTATTGTCTTATATGAAAGAAAATGTCATTTAATAGCATGCCTGAATAAATTAGGGCTTGAAATCTCTTTTTTGTGGAGTTATAGAGCTAAAACTAATAACCATCGTCCAACGGTTAATGGTGCACTATACGTATATTCACCCCAGTGAAGAAGTTCGGTCAGGGATTCCACGAAGTACCACAACGCTATGCACCACAACGCTATGCGTGACCCCTACATGATCCGCGCTAGCTACGTGACCCGCGCACATAATGACCGAATAATATACAAAATAACCACACCTCGCTTAAACTGACTACATGTTATTATATATTCTTAATTTTTGAGATTTTTTTTCGTGACATACCTTTACAAATGTCGGCTTCACAATACCTTTACAAGAATAAGTACAATATTATTGTAATATTATGCTAAATTAGTTAAACTCTTTTTTGACCGATATATAGTTTGATGGAGAGATGCATTCGTTTTTCATTCGTAGAATCCAAATTACAGGGCTGTTCGATCTGATTTTTTTGTGTGTGTGTTACATTCATCCTCATCCGTCAACTGGAAACTGTTCAGACGTTTTGTAAAAGAGGGACTGTCCCTTTAATTGTAATCAACATCGTGTGAATCAAAACAGAATTAACCTACATTGGTTACAATTTTAACCAACGACCCATGTAAGTTTACCCAACAACATGTGAATCAGCCCTGATCAAAGCATAAATAACCAACAAATTACGAAAGTTTAATCAACATCACTCTAAACATAATTGAGCAAATACATTAAACCAACAAAAATTTACATTTTTAATCAACCGCAGTTTAAATTTTAATCAACATGCCTTTGATTGAAGTTTAACCCACAGTTGAGTGATTCATATAGTAATCTGCGGTGGATTAAAATTATAACCGACATCATTACAAATTTTCATACGTGTTTTTACAGTTTCATGATCTATTGATTTCGTAAATCAGTTCCAGGCATTCATGTGCCATGTAAAATTATTTTAATATGAGTCCATAATTGTTGTGAAAACAGATAGTTTAATTTGTTATTTATTATGCATTTTGATGAAGTTCATGCCTAGCAAGCAGCTGATTTATAATGTTTCATTAATGCGATCACTGGTTTCTAAGATACATAACAATTCTTACCTTGGACCAGGACCAACAGCACCCGCCATTTCTGGTAATTCCCTCGCACTGACACCCTGGGATACGTCATCTGTCATAAATTTTATAATAACAAATGTTATTGAGAAAACGAATATTATATCAATAAAAAGCTCGGTGGATAAAGCACACGTCTAACAATCCTGAGGTGTCAAGCTTAATACCTATAGGAGCAAAATTTGTTTCGCTCAAATTTTGTATTTATTTAATACAATTCTGGTAACTTTCCCCTAATATTAATTTTTCTTTATACAAAAGCACAGTTTCCATTAAGTTAAGTATCATTTTCGGGTGTTTGTCAACTTTATTTTGTTACTCAATAGTCCGATTACTGAGAAGACAAGAGGTTTTGTTTTGGATTCCTAGCGAAGCACAATGTTATGTTACTGTTCGTTTATATACTCCGCAAAAAAAGAAACTGGACACATGTATAAGTTGAAATATTTCATATTAATTTACGATAAAGTGTACATGATCATATATCAAATTAAAGGGAATTTAGTCCTCTACATGCTTTAACTTAAAGGTGTAATCGTTCATGCATGAAATGCCATGGTCAATTAACACTAGCAAGGTCTGTTTTCAAAAATAGCAAAACAATGGAGGACCACACCATTCGACTGAAATGATAGTAAGCGTTTCACTTAAAACAAGATGAGCGGGGCAAGTAAATTGTGACATTATTCAACTTTATTGTTATGAACAAACTCTGGAAATACAAATTTGTCAATAAAACAGGGTCAGGTTAAGAGAGCATTATCATACTGGTCTGTATTACAGGCATGAAGCTTGTCTATTTCATGTGTCCCCTGCAAGTTTAACCATAGTTACCTAGAAAAATGTCATGTTAAAGACTGCCCAAATGTTTGACCAAGGGTGACTTCAGGTTTTGAAGATCTTTGGACTACGGTATAATTCTTGAGAAGAATGTATACCATTTTCATGCTAAAATAAGGGCACAAACTGTGGTTTTGACTAATAAAGCTTTGCCATGGAATTCCCCATTTTGTTACTTTTGGATGAAAATAACACCTATAACGTTCATAATTTGTCTTCATTTATACTCTTTATTGAGATGAAGATAGAAAAGGTCACATTTGTAATGAAAAATTAGGCCATCTCATGAATATAGCGTTTTAGATTATGCTTATCAACATTTATACACACACAACCTAAACGGGTCAATTTCTAGCCTGACTAGCATTAACCTAGTAGAGCAAGTTAGTAAAAATTGCTTTACGAACATGATGTTAGTAAAATGCGGCAATGTGGCTAGTAATGCTCTACTGGATTATATCAGGGCGAGGTTTACTAACCCAAAGCTAGTAAATCAATCCTGACTAGCATGCTATTGTATGCTGTACTAGTTTGCAGTAAAACGCCAAGAACATAGCATGTGGATGAACTAGCTTAAGCTAGTACAGGAACTAGCTTAAGCTAGTACAGGAACTAGCTTAAGCTAGTACAGTCAAAGTGGAGAATTTATCATAAACTAAATTGTGACGGGTTTCAACTGTAACCTCAAGAGCTATAAATAATCAAAGATCCTACGTACATAATGTGTACGTGTACATAGCTCGTACTCCAACAAAATATGCTCATACCAGAGCTAGAAGTTCAACAAAAGTTACGACAATTCGGTTGATTTTGACCTGCATTTGGACAATCTGAAGGTAAGGACTATATAGTATATGAATCGCACATGTCTTTGGTACATTATTATGTGAAGTTTAAGTTTCTATACTAGTAATATGTAGTTTTGTGTGGGGAGTTCTGGAGATTTTCTTAGGCTTTTTAGACAAAATGTATCGAACGATATCGATGCCATGCATTGTACACTGCCTCTGTACCAGCGTGGCCAGTGAAAAAAAAAGAATTATGCTAGGAGAGCAGCGAAAATTATGCTTATTATGCCAAACCCTCTTTTGGAGCCGAGAGTCATTTTTTAGACCGAAACCAGGACATTTTGAGGCCTAGACCAGGACCTATTGGTTGAGAAAAATCCTGTAAGCGGGGGGGGGGGGGGGGGGGGGGGGGGGGTGGTAGTCGTAGAAAATTTTCGAAGCCGAGACCTGGTCCCGTCCCAAATTTTCGAGGCCTAGACCGGGTCTCCAGTCCCAAATTTTCGAGGTCTAGACCAGATCTCCAGTTCCAAATTTTCGAGGTCTAGACCAGGACCCATTGGTTTGGAATCCTGTAAGCGCGGGGGGGGGGGGGGGGGGTAGTCGTAAGAATTTTTCGAAGCCTAGACTGAGAATTTCCGACGTTTTTGAGACCGAGACCAGGTCCAGTCCCAAATTTTCGAGGCGAGACCAGGATTTTTACACAAATTCCGAGGCCACGACCAGGATCTTCGAACCAGAATTATGCTAAAAAAGGGCCAAATTATGCCAGAATTCTTCAAATTATGCCAGGCATAATGCCAGATGCCAAAAGGGTCAAAATTATGCCAGAAAGCATAATTATGCCAGAACTGGCCACGTTGCTCTGTACTTACGTACGTACAGTACAGTACAGTATAGGGCCGGCACTTAGCTCTGTCGTGACCTTGTCCTATTTTTTGCGGCTGCTTTGACCTTTGGACTTATGCAGTGTGAAATCATTTTGTGTGATTGTGAGTTGATTGTGAATTCAGGGTCGTGTACATTTTGAAATATTAGTTTAATGTCGAAGCTTCTATAATAAGAGGCATACATAATTCATTTACAACTCAGTGAACGTCTGGGTGCAAGCATATTATAAACACTCCTACAATGATATGGATGTACCTACTTATGCGGTCGGTCTATTTTTAGCGGACGATACCATTTGTGATTGTGGGGGTGTTTAAATTGATCAAAAATGGAGGGGAGGGACTAGTTGAATATTATTTCCCCCTATTTTATGCTAAATTTATTTTTTTAGATTTCCCCTTTTGTTATTTGTTTAATTAAAATATCATTATCAGTAACATTATCTGTACAAACTTATATACAGAGCTTCAAGGATAACCAACTCAATCAGATAATATTTACGAATCAAATGTCTCTTTTCACGAAAGTCGAAAGTAAAACTGAAAAAGAAAGAAGTTGTATTATTTTTACTTCTTTCTTTCAATAAAGGATTGATGAAAGTTACAGTGACCCTCCTGTTGGAACAAGTGACCTTTCAATGACTGGACGCTCCACTCCTCATTGTCGTGCCATCATCTTTTTCATCATCAGGTTAGTAGTATTTTTCTTTCTTGTTTTTCTTATTTATACAACATGTTCTTAATGTTTTTCCCCACAGCAACATTTTTTTTAAAATCAAGAACAAGCAATATTGCAATGCTTTCATTTATTTATAAATGTGTCTGTATTTTATATTGTTTCCAATCCAGTTTACTTATATACATAATATTCTTTTTATTTGTCAGATGACCCCTTCAGTGGCATTCTTCATTCCACACCGAAACGGGACGAGATGTCTCGCCTTCCTGCGTCAAAAAGTGTTCACCCTCAAGAGACTGGATAAGCGGCAGTCATCATGCTGATCAACTCGAACTAGAGAAGGAATCGTGCCTCAACGTCTTATCTGATTCATGAGGTTAGTATATTTACATAATTATTGTTTTTTCTTATCTTACATACTAGGTGTTCTTTATTAATGTTTTGCTTTACCTTTATTTCACTGGATTGATCTCCTTTTTAAAATGTTCATTTGTATTCTCATCATTATTTGTATGAGCTATCATTATTTTCTTATTTCTTTAATTGTTTGATTAATTACACATTTCTGATAAATGCCACACATGTATAACTGTGGTCAATATAGAATATCCTGTAGAATCATTTTCTGTTTAGTTAATTATTATTAATCGATATTTATATGAATTCATATATTTTAAGGGGTAGTACCGTTTTGGGTAAGGATAAACGCAAACCTGCACAGTAACATAACAAACTAATAGTTATAAGTCCACCATGCTCGAAACGTATTACAAACGACTAAGTAAATAGCCCGTTATCATTCAAAAAGAGCCATGAAAACACAAGAGGGTGCTCTCTAAAATGGTATTAGTTTCAACCACTTTCATACAACAAAATTATGCATAACAGATAACTATTTTAAACCGCTTTTGAAAATGTTTGAACAAGTTTAAGCATTTTTTTTATAAAAAAAAATCATTGAATAAATGTGGGGCCCAAATTTATTACCATCGGATATTTTATCCATTTCTGAACCGATTTTGACCAAATAAAGTGTATTTTGCCATTAAAATTGCATGTTCTTTAAAATTCGACACTCAGTTTTTCATTACCTCACAACAAAAATTGTGCTGTGCTACCAAAACTGAACTACCTCTTTAATGTACTGATATTCCTTGATTTTTATTTGTATTCATTCTATGATTGCAGGTAGAAGTAAATCCCAATCAGTCACTACGCATGTGAAAGGTGAACCTGGGCCATTTTCCAGAGCAGAGCTGCCAAGTCCGTTTTGCCAACGAGGTCGTGCTGCAATACAACAGGATACTGAGTTTACAACAGGATACAACAGGATACTATGCTTTCCTAGGAGCAGGTTGTGCACTAAGTGTGATGTTGTGGTGTAATTGGAGGCACCAAGGATGAGGCACACGCTTTATGCATGTTATGCAGCGCAGGCAGGACAGCTTTTCCAGCCATTTTCCAGTGGCAACTTCAGGCAGTACAGGCCAGGAGAAGCCTCCATTTCCCCTCAACTTTCTGTCATCTCAGCATTTACTGGACAAGTTGGGCCATCGTATTCGTCATCGACTTGCACTTCGTACTCCTCGGGTACTTCGTGTACCTCGTACTCATCGTGGACTCGTACTTCACGCGATCCTCGTGAGCGTTCGTCGTACCACGTTGTCGTACTTCAACGTACTCTTCGCAGCACTCATCGGCTACTTGGTCATCGACCGTCACAAACTCGTGCTCGACCCCGTCGTTGACGATGATCGTCAGTGTCGCGCATGAACTGCAACCCGCTACCGAAGTACCGAACTCACACAAGACTGAAGGACTTTCTTGGACAGTCAGTTCCCCGAGTTCACCATAGCAACTGCCCCATTTTAAGGTGCTATTCAACCATTTGGCTATTCTAATTAATATCTAACTCATGGATTAAGGCCATGGTTCTGCCACACTATTTGATTAAATATTCATCTTAAGATAATTAATTATATGGATATTTCTACTGCGTTTAGCAAAGCCATTTGGTGACCCAAATGATCCAACAGATCCTGATATGGTTTAGTGTGATAGTATTTCGTAATATTGTGCAAGAAACTTTCTTGTGTATCATGACTTGAATTGTTGTATACTTATGCTACCATTCAATTCCATTTATGAGATGTACTAAGCTTAGAATCTGGTCTTTGCAACGGTGTATTAAAGTGACTTTGAAATGTATGTACTGTGACATTAGGCATTTCCATCAGTAATTTGAAATAAGTCTGTATATTATGTCGTCATTCAGATATTTCTTCTCCAGACAGTCTCACTTGAAAATATTTGTATAATTGCAATTCTGAGCTATTGGGAATGTTGCAGACAGGACTTTTTGAAACTTCAAGCTGCCCTGAAAACAACCTTATTATAGGACAACTGGTATTTCCCCGAACAAATGTGTTCTGTAACTGTATTCACCAAAGTTTAATGAAAGTTCTATCATTGTATTAACTTTGTTTAGCCACAATGATAAAATGAAAATTCAGACATAATGAAGAAAAAAAAGTCCTGACAGCAATGCTAATTTCTTCAATTGTTGGTGAAAACCATGCTTGTATAGTTTTATTTTGTATTTATCCACATTATAAAACTAATAACAGTTTATTAAACCAAAAGCTCTCGTTATACCGTGAATTGATGTTTTATCTTGAAATTGTGACATTCATGTCACTAATAGCTGGGAATTGTATCATTTGCTATGAATACCGTAATAATTGTTTCTCCTATATAACAAAATTCACAAAGAGACTATGTGATCATTTTCTGTCTGCATGTCCAATGATAATAGTGTGCTCCATTTCCGATTTGTTTCACACTTGTGCATTAAGTGTTCATCCCTGTTTATTCAATGCTGGAATTAAATTTATGTTTTCAATTATGTAATTTTTATTTGTAATATTCAAGGTGCCAACTTTATTAACTGCATTCGCTGGATGAATAAAAATTTGAGATTTACCTGATATTAATTCTTCTGTTTCTTTAATAGATTTTTCAGAGTATTACATTCTCTGCATGTAATTTCATTTCAGATTTACCTGCGAGAATTTGACTAGCTTAACGCTTGTCACACATGCTGGACTAGGTTTGATGCAAGCTAGTTAAGACAGCCAGACTAGCGTAACATTAGTCTAGCTGCTTGTACTAGCTCTATGTTAGTCCAGCTGGGCACCATCTACACTAGCTTTAAGCTAGTCGTTTCCTAGTCAAGCAGCAATAACTAGCTTTATTCAGCATAGTCCAGCATCCATTACTAGTTTCTTGCTAGTCCAGTGGTCATGACTAGCATGGAAATCCAAACTTGGTAACCTAGTTCAGCAGACATGACTAGCTTTACGCTAGTCCAGCACTCTTGAATATCTTATCCATAACTAGTCCAGCAATCAGTACTAACTTGATGACTAGCTTTATGCTAGTCCATCACTCATTACTAGCTTGGTTTTTCATAGTCCAACTGTGTTAACTAACTTCATGACTAGGTTTACGCAAGTCCAGCAGTCATTACTTGCATAGGCTTACCTAGTCCAGTAGTCATTACTAACTTTACGTTAGTCCAATATGCAAGTCTGGCTAGCATTACTAGGATAACACTAGTCCAGTAGGACACCATCTGGACTAGCTTCTTGTTAGTCCTGCCTACCAATTTAGGTTGTGTGTATGGTTGAGTGGATGTTCCATTTTTGCTATTTTTGAAAACAGACCTTGGTGTGGTTAATTGACCGTGACAAGTCATGCATGAATTATTTCATCTGGATTTCATGCGAATATTGAAGAGGGTAATTTTATCTTTAATGTGATATACAATATTATATATTTGATCGTTAATGAATACGAAATATTTGGTCTCATACAAGTGTCCAGTTTCTTTTTTTGCGGAGTATATATGGACTGTTTGCCTATATTTACATTTTACATTCTTTCCTTATTAGTATTTGCTCTTAAGATTGATGTAGATTCTTATTAATACTTTCATGATCACCTTTCAGCGATGGTTGAGGCATACTTTCATGATCACCTTTCAGCGATGGTTGAGGCATAACTTGTATAAGACGTGGCACTGTTCCAGGGCGATTTGTCTGTGGCACTACATGTGCAGCCGTCAATCCAACATCATGACTTTCCTTATTAGCATCAGCACCCATACTTGTCAGATATTTTACAGTATCGATATGGCCATTCTGGGATGCTACATATATGGCTGTAAATCCTTTAGTGCTCGCCTTGTTTACCTCTGCCCCATGACTTGCCAGATCTTCCACTGTCTGGAGATGACCATTCCGGGATGCTACATACAGGGCCGTAAATCCATCATTGTCTACAATGTCCACCTCAGCTCCTTGACTGATCAGATATTGCACTGTTTCGAGATGACCATTCTCGGATGCTACATGCAGAGCTGTGATTCCATTCTTGCTCTTCTTGTTAACCTCCGCGCCTTGACTTATCAGATATTTTACTATATCTGTATGTCCATTTTCGGATGCTACAAAGAGGGCTGTAATTCCGAATTTGTTTCCTGTGTTTACATCAACACCCTGACTTATCATATATTTTAGTGCATCGAGATGACCATTTTGTGATGCTACGAGCAGGTCTGTTAATTGGTCATTTTCTCTCTTTTCCAGCTGACTCCCTTGCTGTGTTAGATACTTCACTGTATTAAGATGACCATTCTGTAATGCTACAGACAGCGCTGTTAATCCGTCAGTGGTAACCTTATTCAAATCAGCATCTTGACTAATCAGATATTTTACTGTTTCGAGATGACCATTCTCAGAGGCCAGAAATAGGGCTGAAAATCCGTCATTGTTAACTTTGTCCACTTCAGCCCCTTGACTTATAAGATATCTGGCGATATCGAGATTTCCATTCCGTGATGAGTAGTGCAGGGCTGTTAATCCTTCATTGTCTCCCTTGTCCACCTTAGCCCCTTGACTTGTCAGATATTTCACTATATCAGGATAATCATTATATGATGCTTTATGTAGGGGTGTACATCCGATAATGTCTCCCTTATTCACCCCAGCCCCATGACTTATAAGATATCTCACTGTATCTATATGATCATTAACTGTAGCTGAATTCAGGGCTGTCAATCCACCAATTTCCAGCTCAGCGCCTTGGCTCATCAGATATTTCACTGCATCGAGATAACCAATTGTTGATGCTAAATACAAGGCTGTACATCCGTTATTGTCTTCTTTCTCCAGCTCAGCCCCTTGACTTATCAAATATTTCACTGTTTCTAGATGTTCATTCTGTGTTGCTATATGCAGGGCTGTATATCCTTCATTGGTAACCTTATTCACCTCAGCTCCTTGACTTATCAGATATTTCACTGTTTCGAGATGACCATTCTTTGATGCGTAATACAAGGCTGTACATCCGTCATTATCTCCTTTCTCCAGCACAGCCCCTTGTCTTATCAAATATTTCACTGTATCGAGATGGCCATTTTCTGATGCGTCTTGCAGAGCTGTATATCCGTCATTGCTTCCTTTGTTCACCTCAGCTCCTTGATTTATCATGTATTTCACTATTTCGAGATGACCATTCTGTGATGCGTAATACAGGGCTGCACATCCGTTATCGTCTCCTTTCTCCACCTCAGCCCCTTGACTTATCAGATATTTCACTGTATCAAGGTGGCCATTATCTGAGGCTACTTGCAGAGCTGTAAATCCGTCATTGCTTCCCTTGTTCACCTCAGCTCCTTGACTTATCAGGTATTTCACTGTTTCGAGATGACCATTCTGTGATGCTATGTACAGAGCTGTATATCCGTCATTGCTTCCGTTGCTTACCTCAGCCCCTTGACTTATCAGGTATTTCACTGTTTCGAGATGACCATTCTGTGATGCGTCATACAGGGCTGCACATCCGTTATTGTCTCCTTTCTCCACCTCACCCCCTTGACTTATCAGATATTTCACTGTATCGAGGTGGCCATTTTCTGAGGCTACTTGCAGAGCTGTAAATCCGTCGTTGCTTCCCTTGTTCACCTCAGCTCCTTGACTTATCAGGTAGTTCACTGCTTCGAGATGACCATTCTGTGATGCTTTATACAGAGCTGTAAATCCGTCATTGCTTTCCTTGTTCACCTCAGCTCCTTGACTTATCAGGTATTTCACTGTTTCGAGATGACCATTCTGTGATGCGTCATACAGGGCTGCACATCCGTTATTGTCTCCTTTCTCCACCTCAGCCCCTTGACTTATCAGATATTTCACTGTATCGAGGTGGCCATTTTCTGAGGCTACTTGCAGAGCTGTAAATCCGTCATTGCTTTCCTTGTTCACCTCAGCTCCTTGACTTATCAGGTATTTCACTGTTTCGAGATGACCATTCTGTGATGCTTCATACAGAGCTGTAAATCCGTCATTGCTTTCCTTGTTCACCTCAGCTCCTTGACTTATCAGGTATTTCACTGTTTCGAGATGACCATACTGTGATGCGTCATACAGGGCTGCACATCCGTTATTGTCTCCTTTCTCCACCTCAGCCCCTTGACTTATCAGATATTTCACTGTATCGAGGTGGCCATTTTCTGAGGCTACTTGCAGAGCTGTAAATCCGTCATTGCTTCCCTTGTTCACCTCAGCTCCTTGACTTATCAGGTATTTCACTGTTTCGAGATGACTATTCTGTGATGCTTTATACAGAGCTGTAAATCCGTCATTGCTTTCCTTGTTCACCTCAGCTCCTTGACTTATCAAGTATTTCACTGTTTCGAGATGACCATTCTGTGATGCGTCATACAGGGCTGCACATCCGTTATTGTCTCCTTTCTCCACCTCAGCCCCTTGACTTATCAGGTATTTCACTGTATCGAGGTGGCCATTTTCTGAGGCTACTTGCAGAGCTGTAAATCCGTCATTGCTTCCCTTGTTCACCTCAGCTCCTTGACTTATCAGGTATTTCACTGTTTCGAGATGACCATTCTGTGATGCTTCATACAGAGCTGTAAATCCGTCATTGCTTTTCTTGTTCACCTCAGCTCCTTGACTTATCAGGTATTTCACTGTTTCGAGATGACCATTCTGTGATGTGTCATACAGGGCTGCACATCCGTTATTGTCTTCTTTCTCCACCTCAGCCCCTTGACTTATCAGATATTTCACTGTATCGAGGTGGCCATTTTCTGAGGCTACTTGAAGAGCTGTAAATCCGTCATTGCTTCCTTTGTTCACCTCAGCTCCTTGACTTATCAGGTAGTTCACTGTTTCGAGATGACCATTCTGTGATGCTTCATACAGAGCTGTAAATCCGTCATTGCTTTCCTTGTTCACCTCAGCTCCTTGACTTATCAGGTATTTCACTGTTTCGAGATGACCATTCTGTGATGTGTCATACAGGGCTGCACATCCGTTATTGTCTCCTTTCTCCACCTCAGCCCCTTGACTTATCAGATATTTCACTGTATCGAGGTGGCCATTTTCTGAGGCTACTTGCAGAGCTGTAAATCCGTCATTACTTCCCTTGTTCACCTCAGCTCCTTGACTTATCAGGTATTTCACTGTTTCGAGATGACTATTCTGTGATGCTTTATACAGAGCTGTAAATCCGTCATTGCTTTCCTTGTTCACCTCAGCTCCTTGACTTATCAGGTATTTCACTGTTTCGAGATGACCATTCTGTGATGCGTCATACAGAGCTGCACATCCGTTATTGTCTCCTTTCTCCACCTTAGCCCCTTGACTTATCAGATATTTCACTGTATCGAGGTGGCCATTTTCTGAGGCTACTTGCAGAGCTGTAAATCCGCCATTGCTTCCCTTGTCCACCTCAGCTCCTTGACTTATCAGGTAGTTCACTGTTTCGAGATGACCATTCTGTGATGCTTCATACAGAGCTGTAAATCCGTCATTGCTTTCCTTGTTCACCTCAGCTCCTTGACTTATCAGGTATTTCACTGTTTCGAGATGACCATTCTGTGATGTGTCATACAGGGCTGCACATCCGTTATTGTCTCCTTTCTCCACCTCAGCCCCTTGACTTATCAGATATTTCACTGTATCGAGGTGGCCATTTTCTGAGGCTACTTGCAGAGCTGTAAATCCGTCATTACTTCCCTTGTTCACCTCAGCTCCTTGACTTATCAGGTATTTCACTGTTTCGAGATGACTATTCTGTGATGCTTTATACAGAGCTGTAAATCCGTCATTGCTTTCCTTGTTCACCTCAGCTCCTTGACTTATCAGGTATTTCACTGTTTCGAGATGACCATTCTGTGATGCGTCACACAGGGCTGCACATCCGTTATTGTCTCCTTTCTCCACCTCAGCCCCTTGACTTATCAGATATTTCACTGTATCGAGGTGGCCATTTTCTGAGGCTACTTGCAGAGCAGTAAATCCGTCATTACTTTCCTTGTTCCCCTCAGCTCCTTGACTTATCAGATATATCACTGTATCGAGATGGCCATTTTGTGATGCTTCATGGAGGACTGTGAACCCGTCATTTTGCCCCTTGTTCAATTCAACGGCTTGACTTGCCAGATGTTTCACTACATCAAGATGGCCATTCCGGGATGCAGCATGTAGGGCTGTGTATCCTTCAATGCTCTCCTTGTTCACCTCAGCCCTTTGACTTGACAGATATTGCACTGTACTTAGATGACCATTATGTGATGATACATACAGGGCGGTAAATCCGCGATTGGTAGACTTGTTTATATCAGCTTCTTGACTTATCAGATATTTCACTGTTTCTAGGTGACCGTTGTCAGATGCAGCATACAGAGGTGTAGATCCGTCCTTACTCGCCTTGTTCACTCCAGCCCCTTGACTAATCAGATATCTCACTGTGTCGATATGACCATTCTTGGATGCCACGTGGAGGGCTGTAAGTCCGTCATTGTTTTCTTTGATAACATCAGAACCTTTTTTTGTCAGAAGTTTGACTGTATCGAGATCGCCATTTAATGATGCTTCAAACAGAGGTGTTGATCCGTGTTTGTTTCCTTTATTAACATCGGCTCCTTGACTTATCAGATAAACTGCGGTATCGGGATGACGATTCAGAGATACACAATGCAGAGCTGTTAATCCATCATTGGCTTCCTTGTTAATATCGGCGCCTTGACTCATCAGATATCTCACCGTATCCACATGACCGTTCTGCGATGCTACACACAGGGCTGTAAATCCGTCTTTGGAAACCTGGTTTACATCAACACCCTGACTTATAAGATATTTCACTGTATCGAGATGACCTTCCCGTGATGCTAATGAGAGGGCTGTTAATCCGCTTTTGTTAACATCTGCGCCCTGACTCATCAGATATCTCACTGTATCTATATGGCCGTTCTGCGATGCTACACACAGAGCGGTCCTTCCGTCATTGGTAACCTTGTTTACATCAATACCCTGACTTATCAGATATCTAACAGTATCGAGATGACCTTCGTGTGATGCTACTAACAGGGCTGTTAATCCGTTTTTGGCTTCACTGTTAACATCGGCGCCTTGACTCATCAGATATCTCACTGTATCTAAATGACCGTTCTCAGATGCAACATAGAGTGGTGTAGATCCGTCCTTGCTCTCCTTGTTCACGTCAGCACCTTGACTTATCATATAGTTTACGACATCGAGATTACCATAATGTGATGCTACACCCAGGGCTGTAAATCCTTCATTGGTTACCTTGTTTAAATCAACACCCTGGCTAATTAGATATCTCACTGTAGCGAGATGACATTCCCGTGTTGCTACTGACAGGGCCGTTAATCCGTTATGGTCTTCCTTGTTGACATCTGCGCCTTGACTCATCAAATGTATCACTGTATCTAAATGACCGTTCTTAGATGCAGCACACAGTGGTGTAGATCCGTCCTTGCTCTCCTTGTTCACCTCAGCACCTTGACTTATCATATATTTGACGACATCGAGATGACCATTATATGATGCTACACCGAGAGCTGTAAATCCGTCATTCGTTACCGCGTTTACATCAACAGCCTGACTAATCAGATATCTCACTGTATCGAGATGTCCTTTCCGTGATGCTACTGACAAGGCTGTAAATCCGTTAGTATCTTCCTTGTTAGCATCAGCGCCTTGATTCATCAGATATTTCACTGTATCTAAATGACCGTTCTCGGATGCTACATACAGGGGTGTATATTTATCATTGCTCTCCGCGTTCACCTCAGCACCTTGGCATATTAGATGTTTCACTGCTTCAAGATTACCGCTCTGGGATGCTACATGCAAAGCTGTACATCCATCCTTGTTGTCCTGGTCCGAATTAGGCCCTTGATTTAGACGATATTTTACTGCATCTAGATGTCCATTCTGTGATGCTACTTGAGGAGCAGATAATTCACCTATTTCCTTGCTTTTATCAGCACCCTGACTCGTAAGATGTTTCACAATATCGGGGTTATCATTTTTTGATGCTGCATCCAGGACTTTTGAGCGTTCAATGTTTCCCTTGTCAACCTCATCTAATTGACCTAAAGGATATGTTTTGGTATCGGGATTCTCATTTTGGGATGGTACAAGTAGGGTAGATAATTCACTTATTCCTGTGTTTACCTCAGCATTGTGATTAGTCCGATATTTCACAGCATTGAGATTAGTATTCTCCGATGCTACCTGCAGGGCATTTGAGCTTTTAATTTCTCCCTTGTCAACCTCAGCTACTTGGCCGGAGACTTCATGCAGGTTGGTCGATTCGCCACTGCTGACCTTGTTCATATCACCATCCTGATATCTCGTGGTATTGAGGTCACCGATCTGCATTGCTACATGAAGGGCTGTAGATTCGTCATTGTTTCCGTCGACCACTTCAACAAATTGACATGCAAGATGTTTAACTGTCTCAAGATGACCATTCTGTGATGCAAGAGAAAGGGCAGTTAATCCGTCAATGTCTTCCTTGCCAACATCGGCGCCATGACTTATAAGATATTTCACTGTATCGATATGACCATTCTTGGATGCTACATGCAGGGCTGTCAATCTGCCTTTGCTTTCCTTGTTAACCTCAGCACCTTGACTAATCAAGAATTTCACTGTTTCGAGATGCCCATTCCCGGATGCTACCTGTAGGGCATTGCAGTTTTCGATGTATCCCTTGTCAACCTTATCTACTTGACCTAAAAGATTTTTAGTATCGAGATTACCATTCTGTGATATTTCATGCAGGGTTGTCATTCCGCCGTTGCTGTCCTTGTTCATATCACCATCCTGATGTTTCGTGGTATTGATATCACCGATCTCCGATGCTACATGCAGGGCTGTAGATTCGTCATTGTTTCCCTCGACCACTTTAGCGACTTGACATGTAAGATATTTAACTGTCTCAAGCTGACCATTCTGTGATGCTACAGACAGGGCAGTTAATCCGTCAATGTCTTCCTTGTCAACATCTGCGCCATGACTTATCAGATATTTCACTGTATCGACATGACCATTCTTGGATGCTACATGCAGGGCTGTATATCCTTCATTGCCTTCCTCATTAACATCGGCTCCTTGAATTATCAAGTATTCCACTGTATCGAGATGCCCATTCTCGGATGCTACAGACAAGGCTTTAAACATGGTGAATCTCTTTTACACACCAACGCATTGCATTATCAAATATTTCCCTAACATTATATACTGTATAGGACCAATCATGGATGATGCATACAGGGCTGTTATTCCATTATTGTCTTCCTTGTTCAGCTCAGCTCCTAGATTTGCCAGATATTTCACTGTATATTATCGAGATATCCGTTATGTTATTTTCCATATACAGGGCTCTACATCCTTTATGCTTTCCTTGTTGAAATCAGCGCCTTGAATTGTTATTTATTTCAGTATATCCATGTAATCATTTTAGATGCTCCAAACGTGGCTGATGTTTAAAAAAAATCTCTGTTCTTATAAGCCACATAAGCCCCATGTTTTTAAAAACATTTCACTATATCAAGCTCAACAAGCTGCAATACTCTCCGCTGGGCTGTATATCGCCACTATTTACGTTGTTTACGTCAACTCCGTAACTTATTTAATGTTTCACTTCGGTAAAGTCACCCGGCTACCTTACCACAAAAACCTAAACGTAAATTCCTTGTCGGCCATTGAATGAAAATGAAACAATGTACCAAACATGATATTGGATGGACCTGCTACATGCCTGTCTGTCTTTGTCTCGTAGTTTCTGTTGACAAGAAATTAAAATGAAAGGGAATTTGTTATGCATCCATGTATGATCAATTTGTGCTATCGGCAAAGCGATTCAGATGACGCACTTATCAGAGTTTCATATCACCTTCGTTACGTGGTAGCGTCCGGTGTGAAGTTTAGTCTTGGCAAAAATGTATTTGTATGTCTTAACAAAATGATAATCTTTGTTGAATTTAATTCAAACTTCCAGAGTAATAATATAAATGATGTTATTGCCAATGATGGAACGAAAATTCCTAAATAAGTACTCATAAGGTGTTACTCATTCAGTAAAAGTCTTTTGATACATCGTTGTTATCAGCTTGTAATTAGGTTGTAACTATTGTTGTCAGGAGTTGAGGTGTGTGTGTAAAAAAACCAGAATGTAAAGCATTTACAAAACGTAATATATGTCTAATGACCCGCTATTTAGGAAAGACGTAATACTACTACTAATAATAAGGTATTTATAACGCGCATATCACATATGTCTCTATGCGCTGTAAGAAATTGAAATAGAAGAAAGAAAGGTTCAGCATACTATACTGCGTATTAATTACTATATCAAGTACAACTGAAAGGTGCTATCCCAGAAGAGTGAACATGTACATAAAATAGAATAAAAGGAAATCAAATACAGCATGTTCTGTGACTAATCTAGCCCTACCGGTGACAGGTGCCTGATCTTATTGCCCTGTTTATCCGGCAGAAGTTACCCAAAGGCAAGTCTAACCAAGCATATCATTCACAAGGGCTCTAATAAGACCTATAGGCCTAAGCCTAACTCTAACAGCCATGCTGCACTTCACCTCATATATACCCAGAGTTCACACTCCCAAAATAACACCTTTCATTGAATCATAAATAATTATTATACTACATGTAATACATTCTTAATTACACAAACATTGAATATCAAGGAAAGTAACAATGGAACAAGTGAGTTTTCAAGCTTGTCATAAATTGTAACAATGACCCAGATTGTTTAATGTGACTTGGTGTTCTATTCCACAATGCTGCACTTGCCGCTTGAAATGATCGAGCACCATATGATTTAGTGAATGTTTTAAGAACAATTAAAACAGAGTTATCCTGAGAACGCAACGTTCTGCCTGGTTTATATTCTACAATTAATTCCATCAAATACGCTGGTGCCATATTATGGAGACACTTATATGTAAGTACAAGAATTTAAAACTCAATACGAGCCTTGACAGGTAACCAATGTAATCTTTTTAAAATAGGAGTAATATGCTCATTTACTCGAGACCTAGATACTAGCCGAGCTGCAGAGTTTTGTATCTCATGGAGGCGATTCAACTGAGTATCAGGTAAATTATAAAAAAGACTATTACAGTAATCAAGATAACATGAAATAAAAGCATGTACAAGTTTAACAGTCATATTTCATTTAAGTATTGTTTAATTTCACCAATTCTATACAATGATAATGATGCACATTGACAGACTTTATTAATATGATTAACCATTAACAAATTCTTATCAAACATAACCCCAAGATTACGAATGTAATCTACCTTATTCAATGTTTTATCATTGAACGCTACATCAAGGGATGCAGTGTGTCGATAACGGGAGGATACATGAATTACTTCAGTCTTTCTTTCATTTAAACACAACATATTTAATGAAGACCAATCTTGAATATGTTTTAAACATTGCTCAATAATCGAAATGGCAGATGTTGCCTCTAAAGACTTAAAAACAACATAAATTTGAGTATCATCTGCATATATCATACGAGATACCCCATGACTAGAAATAATATCCTCTAGTGGGGAAACATAAAGCGAAAATGCAAGCGGTCACAACACAGACCCCTGCGGAACGCCTTCCTTAGGTTAGCTAACATTAGAAAGACATGATTTGACAATAACAGATTGGGATCTGTCAAAAAAGTATGATTTCACCCATGCTAAAGCGGAACCATGCAGCAGTCCAAACCTGTCTTGTAGGCGCTGAAAAAGAATATTGTGATTGATCGTATCGAAAGCGGCCGAATAATGAAGAAGAACAACTATGGCCTCTTCTCCTCTGTCAACACTGAGAAGCAGGTCATTGTAGACACGTACTAGAGCCGTTTCACAACTATAATGAGTTCGATATGCAGACGTAATGACTGAAGCAAAATAATTAATATCATGCTGTGGTTGGTGTGATTTCAATTGCGATTCGAATCACCGCAATTAAACAAATACTACTTTATCCTGTTCACCTCAAAGTTCTTTTTCACTAAAAAAAGATGAGCCGAGCACACAAAATGCTACTTCTGTGTTCTGGTCTTTTTGCCCGTGGCTACCATGACATTATTTCTTTCAAACATTGCACACGTGAAGTAAACATACTGGCTGGTCTTTTGTAACCCCCAAAGTGTAACTTTTGCTCATACACCATACAGTATAATTGTACAAAGTTTTGTATCCCTTATACGTCCCTTTACGCTTACATAAGACTTTTAAGAATCATGACATGTTACAGGTATGAAATATATTGATAGCTTTTTGTTTAGCTTTCAGGAAATGCATGTATGTTATAGTGATGCAGTCTGACAATGAATTTTTATATGATTATATGGAGTTATCAGAATTTCCTGTCAAGTGTATACATTCGAACCCATTTCTTCTGAGCATATTGAACGGGAACCGAAAATTCCCCGTTACAGGGAGAAACTGGTTAAATCACCATTATAATCGGACAAGTTTTTGTTCGTATTCTGTCCAGAATGTTCAAAACTCACATACATTGTGGTGAACTTCCCCCCATATAATACTTCATATTAGTAAAAACAAATAGTTCAACATGGATGTTCACTGACCACTTCATACTGTGTGATATGCAAATACGGTAATATTCGACAACTTGAACAGCATACACTCCTCGTGGAGGTGGTCAAACAACCCACAAGGGGAACCGCCATTCTGGACCTCATCTTGACAGATCTACAAGGAAATTACGAGGAACCATCAATTTCTGCTCCCATTATCTACAAGTGATCATCCTGTCATAAACTTGTACCCTCACAACAGAATCCTTCGTAGAAAACCAACCATGATCTCACTCCGATCATTTCGTCAATCTGCTCTGCTCGGTCGATGGATCGCACAAGCTGATTGGCCCCTCCTCGATGGCCTATATGATCCCACTGATATGGCCAATGAGTTTAGTTTGACTCTCAATACCCAATACCGACAGCACTTCAATATTGTGACTATCAAACGTCGTGACAACGATCAACCGTGGTTTAACAACCGCTTACGCAGACTTATAAGACAACGCGATGACGCCTACATTCGCGGGAAGCCCACTTAAAACGCGCCTCAGAAATATTGTCCAGAGAGAGATAATAACAGCTTACAAAAAAGCATACTACCCGCATATATATTTAAACCACACGGAACCGGGGAAATGGCACCAATAGATCCGTCACCGGGTTAGGGATCTTCCAAGAGACCGTTACCCTTGCCTTGTGATGACAAATCCCCATTAGAGGTGGCCAATATCATCAATGCGCATTTTGCCAGGTTCTGCAGTGCTCTTCCACCAGTGTATACTAGTGCTCTCACGGCTTACCTGCCAGCGCCCTCACCACCACCGGTCATCGAGCGCCACCAGGTGTACTTACGATTACGTCATTTCAGTACCTCTAAGGCTGCTCACCATAGTGACTGTACAACACGATATTTCATCGAATTTGCCTACGAAATGTCAGAACCAATGACCAAAATCTTCAATGCCTGTCTGCGAACTGGTTGTTTTTGACAATCTGGAAAATGCATAAATCTGTCCAGTTACAAAAACTTCACCCGTCACCAGCTTAGACCAGCTACGACCTATCTCAATCACATGTGTTCTGGCGTGGTATTTCTGGCTGAATAGCAGATGCAGGAATTTCTGTGACAAAGTAGACCCACAACAGTGCGGAAATATGAGAGGCAGCTCATTCTCGCACTACCTCATCGACCTCATCAACAGAATGCACAAAAGCTTAAACAAACCTGGAGTTTATGTCAACTTGTGTGCGATTAAATTGAGCAAAGCATTCGACCATTTTAAGCATACTACAGTGATCGAGAAGCTCACCAAACTTGGTGTCAATCCTGCTGTGCTACCTGTTATCTGCAGCTCCCTGTCAGAACGATCACAAACTGTCTGTTATGAAGGGTCTTCTTCTTCATCTTCTCGTGAGCTCACATGTGGAGTCCCCCAAAATACCATGTTGGGTCCTATCAGTTTCCTTGTAATGGTCAATCATGCCATACTAACTCTAACAAATCGACGGAAGTATGTAGATGATTTTACTGTTGTTGTAATCGTACCGCTACATCAGCCCTCACAATTACAAACACATTTGGATGCGCTAGTGGATCGGTCTGGTGGTAACGATATGACGCTAAATCAGCAAAATGTACAACAGTACAGTTTACCTTCCACCGCAATCCACTACCCCTCTGCAGCTAACAACCAAGGAAGTCCAGTTAGAAGTAGTTTCCTCCATGCAACTCTTGGGCGTCATCATATAGGACGATCTTCGTTGGGATGATTATGTGGGTCGTCTTATCACGAATGCGTCAAGACGACTGTACATCCTCACAAAACTCAAACAATTGGTGTACCAAAACCAGACCTCGTTACTGTGTACAAAATGTATATACTACCCATTCTTGAATATGGTGCACAAGTCTGGGCCTCCAGCATCATATATGAACAGGAGATGTGCTTGAAAAGCGCTCAGAGGGCTCTTCGCATGATCGCCTACCCAGATTTGCTGCCATATGATCAACTCTGCACTACATTTCAAGTTGATACGCTTGCTGACAGACAAAGTATGATCATTACTCGATTTGCGAAATTCCTGCTGGATTCCCGAGTTCATCGTCACTGCTTGCCAGATAATTGGCAGAACACTTCCAGTAGATCACTTGAACGTACTTCAAACCCGAACACAACGATACAAAAATGTCCAACATACCATATATGATTCACACAATTAATCAAAGTTTGTATTACTTTAATACGGGAATTAGGCCATGAGGGGAGGGGGGGGGGGGGATACTCGTGTAAATTTCCAATACGGGGATGTGCCGCTTCAATTAACCCCTTAACACAGCCGATCGGGTTGCTCCTAAGGGTCTCATTTGATTTAATTGAATTTAATAAAGGTTTTATTTTTTTGATTTATTGAAAATGGCATATTCGCAGCTGAAGCTGAATTACATAGTCATGTACAAGGTAAAAACATAGTTATAGTTAAAATACATCCAAATAAGAGACCGGCTCTGGCAAACCAGCAACCTCGCCACATTTACGATTTTGCGTAAATGGCCTGAAAAAGTCAAAAATTGACCTCAGGGACGAAATGAACATTTTGGTATCATAATTGTTAAGCAACTTTTCTAGTTGTTTAATGAGATATGCATAATTCCGAAATATTATCGGGAAAATGGCTATATCTTAGGATAAAATTAAGAATGACATGAACTTTGAACTGAGTGTTGAACTGTAACCTCAATTATCTCCATTGTTTTAGCCGAATAAGAAAAATAATTGAAAAATTATAACTTCGTCAATTATTGTCCAATCGACATAAAAATGGTCTTGAAATAAAGAAAAAATCCACACAACAACATCATATCAAAAGCTCGATTTTACATTTTGTGTCAAAGTTGCTGGTTTTGCCAGAGCCGGTCACATATAATGATATACAAAATTAGTTTAACATGTAGAACAAAGTAAATACATTAATACAACTGTACAGGCTATAAACGGTGTAAAGCCAAAAATATATACAACATGCAAATTAATTTATGAATAATAATCATTAAGATGCGAACAAAATAGGGAATCGAAATGTTTTAAAATCTTTTTAGCTTTGCAATTAAGTTGAGTGTATTTTTGGAAATGTAAATTATAAAAAAACAAATAACAATAGTCTGATTGGGTAACCATGAAGAACAGAGTTCATGCTTTTATAAACTAATAGCAAAATCGACACAAAGTTTCTCTGTACGTTCTTTTAATAGTGATAATTGCATTTTCTAAACCATTATTATATGATTGATAATTAAATCCCAAAATGATTCTACAAGCACGTTTTTGTATTTTGTCAATATCATCACTTTGTTTACATGTAAGATTGCAGTAAACAAGTGGGGCACAATACTCTTATATTGGTCGTATGTATGCAGTATAAACAATAACAAGGTCAAAAAGAGGTAGATTAAATCCTTTCAAAGTACGTAACATAAATAACTTTCTATTGAACTTCTTTACTATTTCCTTTACTTCAGTATCCCATTTTAAATCACATTGAATATAAACACCTAGAACTTTAATTACATTATTTTATTTTTTATCATAAGCAGGCGATCGCTGCTCATAAGCGTCCCATTTTCATAAAATGGACGATCGCCACTCATAAGAATCTTATGTTAAGCAAACCTCCCCCAAAACGCTCTTTAGAGACCTCCACAACGATTTTATTTTGCGACGGACACCCCCCTCCTCCCCTCCCCCGCTTACACGACTCTCCGTCACGATCGCTTCTAAGGGTCTCTTAATCAAAAAAGAAGGCCGCTCTTAAGACCTCGGCCTCGAATTTGTTGGCGACGGACCCCCTCCATCCCCCCTTACACGACTATCGGTCTCCGCCACGATCGCGCCGCAAACCCCCGTTTTGAAGTTAGCTGAGGCACACATCCGCTCCTTAGACCCCTGTTTTGAAGTTGGCTGAGGCACACCCCCGCAAAAAGAAAAGTCGAGTACCCCTCCCCCCGGGGAATTATGCACCTATCATGAAAACAGTGTGAAAACATTACAGTGTTTCATACCCCTTTAAAGTGTCTGGTAATGCCAAGTTTTGATAGAACATCCAGTAAAAGGAATACTTAGTAGTTGAGTTCTGGTAAAGAGAGTACAGTTTTGGTCAAACTGAATTTTAGTCACCAAAACCTGCACCATTGCATTACAAACTAATAGTTATAACTCCACCATGCTCGAAATTGATACAAAATCACAAATGACTACATTAAAAGCCTGTTAACGTTAACAAAAAAGAGCTGTTAAAACTCAAAAGGGGGCTCTCTAAAAAATCATTGGATTCAACCATTTTAAATAAAATTTTGTGCATGTGATGTTTTGTTAAAATAGTGATTAGATAAAGAGATAATCAACAACTATTTGTTCTACCTCTTTGAAAAGAGGAAGCATGTTTTATTTCTTTTTTTAACGGCTGTTTCGAAATCTTCGAATCATTGTGGGGTCTCACAATTATTACAAATATTTATGTTTATGGATATTTCAGCCATTTCTGAACCGATTTTGATAAAACAAACTTTATTTTGACATTAAAATTGCATGCTCTTTCACATTTGACACTCAGTTTATTATTATCAATTTTTTAAAATTTGTGTAGCGCCCTCTATACCAAAACTCAACTATCCTTTAAACATCGACCTTTTTCACATCATCTCAGTTGAAATATCAAATAACAGGAATACACATTTTACCAAACACTTATAGTCCAGTTAAAATAGCACAATGATCTCGGCAAAATTCCAGCATGGTATTTTTCTTCGCAGTTCATTTTCAGCAAGTCCCTTTAACAACATTATTAAAAGTTCGCATGAAATTACCAATTGTTATAATGTTAAACTGTGCTTTACAAATTACAATGTACTTTTGCATTTTTATACACGATAAAACTTACTCAGATATAATCATAACTCCATGTATCATCAAAGAATATGTCTAACTGCAGACTTACTGAATATTTGATATTTAATATCTGAAACCAAATACAATATAATGTTGATGGATTGTAATATTCATATATATATTCATAGATGATTGTAGATGTAATATTACACAACCACTTAAACATTTCGTACAAACATGAATGAGTCAATGTTGCGAGCCTTTGTTAAGTTTTCGAAGGGCCAGCCAGTAAGTTTAAATCATGTTTGCACGATTCTTGTTTTTAGGTGAATATTTCGCATACGTCTTAGCCGAAATTAAGTGATTTGTTAATAAGAAATGTTCACAGAACATTTAAAAGCATCACATTCTCGTTTTTACACGCCATTGGACTGTTTATGTAATACCCTTAATCCAAGCATTATAGTTATAGAACGGAACTAGGTCAAACTGACTGTTTTTTTATACTATTTATTGGCAGTGTGCATATAAATTACATACACATAAATGTACTAACTTCTTAGTAGTATAAAGACACCAATCAGTGGTCACCTTTTCTCACACGCAGGAGGCTGCAGAGAGATCACTGAGACGCGATGGAGAACGTTGAAATAAACTCTTCAGGAGCGATGTAGTATGTAGTTCCACCACAGGCGACTAGCAGCAAGACAGTGAGTCATGGGGTGAGAATTAAAAGGGAAAGATGAAACGTATTATAGTATGACAATGATTGTACACAGGTTCAAAGTTGAGTAGAATGTGACTACCAAAAGAGGATCGGCATTCGTAATTTTACAAATGGCTCTTTTCATATCCTAGAAAGTTTCGCTATTATTAATCCTAGAAAGGTCGCTATTTATACAAGGGCAAGCTTAGTCCAAGTTGTTTTCACCTCATTCTGTCCTGTACGTCACAGGACACTTACATGTATCTTTAAACTCTGTCGATATGTGCAAACTTATGAATGATTGATACAATGTTGTTTATGTTTTTTTATGTCCACTGAGTGAAGTGTGAAAATTCCACGGCAAATAAATGTCATATGACCGAGTAATGAGCAAAATGATAAGCTAAACTGAACTCACTGCACTTACTTTTCACACAGTTATAATTCTCCGCTAGTGTTAATGTGTTAATGTGTTAATGTTAAATCCAAACACCTTAATCATGAAAGAGACATTCGGAAAACCCAAACCTGCTCAATGTTTATACTGGCAATGCGATTACAATGAGGTGAGTGAGATCCGCTAGAGTTCTAGGTAAGTTGTGTGGGTATTGAAAATGTAGCTGGATCCCTTTACTAACCATCATCTTTGAAGTGTTCATGACTGATAACAATCTATCATGTAATAGTTAGGTGCCTTAGTGGCTTTAGTTCTGCTTATAGGCATCAGAACAATGGACCGCTTCAAATCCACAGCCAAATTGCGTCTTGGATCATCCAGGACATGATATTAATGGTGACTGGTTATACTAAATCATTACTGAAATGGCAAGTAGCCCTAATTCTATTTGTCCTAATTCTAAGCAGAACTAGAGGGATTGACTGGATAATGAAATATCTCTGGTGGCGAATAGCAACAATCAATTGGTCCACAGGAGCAAGGCGGGTTGACTAGTTACAGGTAGTCATGGTAGTCTTTGTCTTTTAGGCTGGGCTCAAGTTGAACCACTGATGAGAATTCGGGCCATTGTCACCGAACCCCGATACACACATGAAGAGCTTCGATGAGGTGCATAGCATGAGAATTAGGGCCGAGTTTTGTTAACGTATAACTATTTCATTCATTCTAAAATCATTATGGGATGCTCTTGAATGAACAGTTATTGATAACAATAATTACAATAGTTTGCCTTTGATAGTGTGCCCATCTCACATGAAGCGACCCCTCATTTACACAAACAAACACATTCATCAACATCTGTTTTTAGTTACCACGTTGAGTCAAACATAGAAACAAAATGTCAAAAGTTAGTTTCGATATGCCAAACTTCGCACACACACATGACACGCTCCAGCTTCAATTAATCGATCGTCGCCACGGATACCACTCCACGTTGTAACGTTAGGGTTAGGGTAGCGTCGTTCAGTTTAACTTTTTTATTCATTCAAAAATGAATGTGCTCTGAATATAATTACAATCACAAACAATAATTATAATAATAATATGCCTTGAACGTGGCAGACCCCTATAAAACAACCCCCATATACCACACAATCAAATTATCAATATCTGTTCTTTAGTTACCACGTTGATTCAAACCAATAATCAGGTGACTATAAACTTGGATATAAAACAAAATACATGTACGTGCCAATCTAGGGTGTAGTATTAGGGTTAGGGTCGAGTCGATCAGTACAATTCTTTTATTGGTTATAAATGTAACGTGGCCTGCTCTTAATTGAATATAATATCATAATCAAAACAATAATTATAATCATCTCCCCTTTGATCGTGCGCCTGAGATTATGACGCGACCCTTTATTTACACACAAACAAATCATCATAATCTGTTTTTAAATACCACGTTCAGTGAAAACAAGAAGCAAGTGAATTTACAGAATTTGAATGTCAAACATAAGTTCCGATATCCTCGATATAATATGTACGATTTGATATTCAATTTACGTTATAAAAAGTATTATGGGATATATGGCGCTTCGCATATACCTTTAAATACAAATCCTGGGGGGGGGGGGGGGGGGCGTGGGGATACTGAGCGGTAGCACATAATGGAAGGACTAATCAAGTTATCGATTAATTTATTATGAAATGAAACTAGATTTATCTTTAGCTAATGATAATAATCTCCCTTTTCATAGTACGCCTTTTCATAGTACGCCCGACCAGGATATGAACCTTGGCACATACGCATGACACGCTCCATTGTCAATCAATCGATCGTCGCCATGGATACCACTCCAGGGTGTAGTGTTAAGCCCTCTCCAGACAGAGCCGACTCGACCTGATTCGACTGGTTTTCATTCGGATCGGCTCAGTTTTCAGTGCCTTGCAACACACATTTTGCCAGTCGAAAGACAGTCGGATGCTATTTGGGGCCAATTCAACACGATGAAATGGATCAGACCGACCGGGCCCACCTCTAGCCTGATTGAAACCAGTCGGATCGGGTCGAGTCGGCTCTGTCTGCGCCGGGCTTTAGGGTTCAGGTCGAGTCGTCGTTCAGTATAACTCTTTTATTCATTAACAAATTCATATGCCCTGCTTCTCATTTAATATATAATAAAACAAAATTATTATTATAATCTGCCTTACTTCGTGCCTCCCCCCATAAAGCGACCCCCATATACACACATAAGCAATCATCAATATCTGTTCTTTATGGCCCGGTCAGATATCAACGGATATCGGAAACATATGCCCAACGAATAGACAATTTGCGAAATTAAATTATCCGGTGATGAAAGTCGTCTCCATTGCTTCATGTACAAAACATAGAACAACGTACATCACCGGACAAGGAACGGACAAGAAACGTATAGAACGGATTGAAATTTAGCTCTCCGTTTGACATCCGTTTGCGCAATCCGTTGATATGTGACCGGGCTATTAGTTACCACGTTGAATCAAACCAACAACCAGGTGATGTTTTCTAGAATCGAAATGTCAAAGTTAAGTTTCGACATATGTGCGATACATTTAAGGTGGAATCTAACACAGCGTGTTATAAATACTATGAATTACTATAGTTACTATTTCCCCTGTGTCATAGTCATTAGGGATTTATGTCGCATAATTTCACTGCAATATGATACAATTGTATTCGATTGAATGAACTTTAAAGTATAATGTGTTTTGAATTAAAACTTGGATGTAACATGTAGTACATGTATGTGCCAATCCAGGGTGTAATATTAGCGTAAGTATCGAGTCGATCAGTGCAACTCTTTCATTCGTTCTAAAATAACGTGGCCTGCTCTTAATTTAATATAAAATAATAAAAACAAGAATTATATCAATCTCTTTTTGATCGAACGCCTGGCCCCTATGAGGCGACCCCTCATTTACACACAAACAAATTATCAATATCTGTTTTGAATTACTACGTTGACTTTACCAACAATCAAGTGATGTTTTATAGGAGCCAAATGTGAAAAGTAAGTTTCGATATGCCCAATATATGTATGATTGAATAGTTACGTCATACAAAATATTATGGGATATATGGCGCTTCGCTTATACTTCTAAATACAAATCGAAAGGGGGAGGGAGGGGGGGGGGGGGGGAGGGCGGGCGTGAGCGGTAGCACAAACTGGAATGACTAATCAAGTTATCGATTAATTTATTATGAAATGAAACTAGATTTATCTTTAAGCTAATGATAATAATCTCCTTTTCATAGTGCGCCCGACCCCGATATGAACCTTGGCACATTAATCGATCATCGCCATGGATACCGCTCCAGGGTGCACTGTTAGGGTTCGGGTCGAGTCGTCGTTCAGTATATCTCTTTTATTCATTCCAAAATTAATGTGCCCTGCTTTTAATTGGATATATAATCAAACACAATGATTATACTAATCTCCAATAGATCGTGCGCGCGACATTGTGACGCGACCCCTCATGTACACACAAACAATTCATCAATATATTATTTTTGTTACCAAGTTGAGTCAAATCAACAACCAAGTGATGTTCTATAGAAACTAAATGTCAAATTAAGTTTCGATATGCCAGATACATGTAACGTGTGTAAGATGAAATCTAACACAGCGCGTTATAAATGCTCTGTACTACTAGAATCATTATGTTAAACCTGTGTTCCCCAACAACTTCAAACAGAACTGTATCATGATCATAAGGGATTAATATTGTCACAATTTACCTCAATATGAAAACATGTCATTAGACTTAATGAATTTTAAAGTTATATGTGATTTTGGATTAACGTTTGGACACACCCAAACAAAACTCATGTTTTAATAGCCTGCTCTTAAAAAAAAATTTAATCGCAAAACATGATTAAAATACTCTCACCTTGATTATGCGCCCGACCCCCCATCCCATAAAACGACCACCGACTTACTCGTATAACATGCGATGCGTTTCTACGAGCTGAACATTCAACGTGCCTAAAATTATTTCGATATTCCCGGCTATGTAAAATCAAAGCAACTATAATGATACATTATCACTAGGAAGAGCCTTATAACGATCGCCAGAAGTTAAAATTGATAAAGAAAATCTTTCTTTACATACTAATCTTTATTCATTGGGGTTATTTGAATAAACAGGTAGGCTGCAGCAGAAATAAACGTAGTTTTAATTATACATGTTCATTTGATTGTAATATTGTAATTGTAATTCATATTTACACACATTGTAAACTGGTAAAGCTTTATGTTTTCCTCGAGTGGTTGTTTGCATAATGCGCTCTTTTTCATTTAACAGTAATAATGAAATTAATATTCAACATACGCTACAAATCACAATATAGTAAGGAATATCACACTTAAAAACCCTAGTAAGGTGCTTGTCCCTTAAAACACCTTAGTTTCAAATGCTCGTGTGGTTAGGGTTAGGTTATCTACCTCGGAATATGTGCGAGGGATCACCGAAGTAATTCAAACATATAGATATTTCTCCTGGATTCGAACCGAAGACATACGGATTGCTAGACCAGCGCTCTTCCACCTTAACTATAGAAACCCTTGTGCGATGCTCGTCTCTGAAAACATAAGTACATGTTACATAGCCCCAGTTCCATACAAATTTACCAATTGTTGTAAATGTACCATTATTGTTACTATTAGGCCAACTTTTAGCCAATCAGCATGGAACATTGCAGTTGTTGCCATGGTAGTTACAATAACTGAAACACATGAGTGTCATGAGTCTCATCACGAGTACAGGTAAAACGTATTTTAAAGATGTTAACACCATATCGTTAAAATGCAGATGAAGTGATCATAACGAACATAACTTTTATAACAAGGACATTTTCATGTAGCAAATACAATTCAATGCAATTGTAATGGAATGATATCTTTTAGCATGGACAGTTTAAGAACAGATTAAATGTTTTTAATGTATTAACATCAAGTGGGTCATTTTTACAAAGTAATCGTTAATGGGACTCACACATGAACGAGACCAACTATTACCAATGTATGTGGATTAAAGACCCGTTCTTGATATCGTGCACCCATGTATAAAATGCTTAAATACTTTTAATAGGGTTATATATTACTAAATAAGAAATTACTAAATTTGAACGAATTCAAATACGTCCTCCTGTGAATAATATATGGAAGTGATTTCGTTTTTGTATTTGATTTGTCAATGTTAATTCAGTAGATCTCATAACACATGAAACGTATAATTCAACTGATTAATTTACCCAAAAAATGAACAATGAATCAAACTAAAATTTAACATTTAAATGTAACACTTTAAAGGTCATATTGTTTTAACTTCCTGTCACGAGTTGTGGGGTTGGACTCTTTGAAGCAATCTTGAAAGAGTCAATGTTGACAGAATCCAACGCACCTCAGTACCGACATCATTCCCGATGACAGAGTGATATATAACCAAGATTAAATAGACATCACTCCGAATGGCAAAGATTTTGTAGGTTTGGCTTCGGTTTGCTGTCGGTCCGGGTTTAGAATGGGATGTATGGGGTCGATTGGGTATCATTTTTGTTTCTTCGCACGTTTTATTTTTTACCCAACACCCCCCACTATAATATGCGTTTTAATACTTCAGAGCAGTACCAAATCCATGCCCTTATTATTGCTTGTATGTTTATTTGTTTGTTTGTTTTAGGGCCACTACCAGTTTCATTTCCTGAGATAAACACTCTTTTGTAATGTATGTGTGGGCTTAAGGACGTCACTTAATATGCCTAATGATATACAAAATCAAAACCTGACTGTGCAACCCTAGTTGCTGAACAATGTTTTAACAAGTATTGTTCACAATAATTATCATAATGATATCGAGATGAAAGAATTAAACAATACAACCACGAACAGCAACTGCACTTTCAGTAATTTCGTGTAAATCACACGTCATAGGGAATACTATTATTACTAGTATATAACATTATTTACTTACCCCATACATTCTTAGGTATGATTGAATCTCAATGCAGATCAGTAACTTTACTGTGCGGGTTTGAAGGCGTCATCGCTCCAGAGTGGTATTGTAGGCCGACTGGATGTGTAGTATGTTCCGGTCTAGTCCGAATAATCAGTCCGATGTTCTGATGGATGTTCCCTAAAGGAGGGCTTAGAACCTAGCGTTCCGCTGAGATTGCGTCTGGTTCCCCTGACCACGTGATGGCGAGTATGACGTCATAATATTAAAGGGAGCCCCATAACGAGGCGGTTATTTCTGAATAGTTCCAGTCATGTCAGCAAGGTGACAGATAAAGTAGGCTACATGTGAAGATCACTTATAGTTTGACATTACCAGGTTATGTAATGACTTGAACATATGTTTATTGTTCTCAGTCATAATATTAAAGTGTTCAATGTATGCAGAGCATTGCTTATCAAAATGATGGTTATTCTCTAAAGACAAAACGTTCAAATGAAATTGTCTATCAGCTATTATTCAGTAAGTTGTTTATTTGTACGCCACATGCGATTTGAATAAACAAAACATTATTCGTTATAAAACACTGTGCATCTGAATCGAATACAAATGTAGGCAGTTACATAACTGCATTTTAATAGAGCGGTTTGTTCCAGTACGTGTTCCGAGCGATTAACATGATCTGGATATGACCCTGATCAATGCATATCAAATATGATATAGCGAATCGTTTTCATCCAATCATAGTGCACGTCAACGAGCCAACTCAGCGCACTCGATTTGAGCACTGCGATTTGAGCACTGCGCATATACTCGGTATCTGTTTGCGATTCGCTGAGGTCGATGATATCAGTGAAAATAGTTATACACATTTAATACGCGGACACAATAGAATCGTAGGGGAGACCCATCACATCAGCTCACGGATGTTTATGTTTTTGCCTTCCGCAGGATGTCTGAATGTGCGAATGAGCCAGTTGCATAAAGCCCTCTGCAGATAGAGCCGATTCGATCCGATTCGACTGGTTTTCATTCGGATCGGCTCAGCTTTCAGTGCCTCGCGACACACATTTTGCTAGTCGAGAGACAGTCGGATGCCAGCTCGGGCCGATTCAACACGATGAATCGGATCCGACCGACCGGGCCCAACTCTAGCCCGATTGAAACCAGTCCGATCTGGTTGAGTCGACTCTGTCTGCAGAGGGCTTAAGCCTGCCAAATTAATTAGAAGGGGGTTTGAAAGGAATTCTATTGAAAAGCAAGTACCAAGCCTGTAGATAATGGGGCGTACATACAAAAGAGCCACTTATGTAAGGGGGTGTACATACGATAGAGCCACTTATGTATACAATATGCCACCGCACAATACAATGGACATGGTCAAGTACTTTATTGTGTGTGCATGCACAGCCATGGCACGCTAGGAGTTAAGAGAAACACTGCCTGACGGTAATTTATCTTGATGTGTTAATCAAGTTAAAGCTAAATGAGAGAAGTGAGAATAGCCCCACCCACACATTGTTTCGTATTGCATTTGTTTGGTATAACATGTACCATGTCCCAAATTTAATTACTTCGGGACTTTCTGCAATGATAACTTTAAAGATAGCAGACCAATCAAAATTATATTTCAGGATATGAAACTATAACTTATTACCTACATCTTGCAGAAAACCCTATTCGATTTGCTTCAGTGGTCTTGGAGAATTTGGGATCATTGTAAATCATGTCATGGGTCCTTATCTTCCAAGTTTGACACCTGGATGCTCTTGGCACCCATATGAATGGAAATACCGTTTGTCCCCCCGAAAATACAATCGGACTTTCTGCAACGATAACTTAAGAGATAGTATATCAATCATAATGCTTTTCAGGGTATGAAACTATAACCTATTACCTACATCTTGCAGAAAACCATATTTGATTTGCTTCAGTGGTCATGGAGAATGGGGTTCTTTATAAATCATGCCAGATGTCCCTTCCCTCCAGGTTTTGTAGGAAGACGCGTTGTCCATTGTGTTCACGCCTTACATACTAAGTTGTTCATTGTGTTCTCGCACAAAAACATGCATTTTCAACTAACGAAATAAATAATGAATGAAATGAAGTAAAAGGGAATCATATTTCTGAGTTTTGCAAACATTAGTAAGGTGTGAACATTAATGATTAAAGAGAAAATTTAATCATTAACTCATGGAAGACTTGATTTGAGCTCTTCCTCCTTTATGGCTTTCATTATTTTTTTCACATCCTTCAACAACAAAACGTCACATGAGTGCACACCATTGATATACAGGTATGCACACAATTTGAATTAATTCGTTAGTTGCCCTGGCAGTTGTGAGCAAAATATTTCCATTTATGTGGGTGCCAAGAGCATCCAAGTGTCAAACTTGAAAACAAACAACCAGATAAGAGAAAGTCATTAAGGAGGAAGAGCTCAAATCAAGTCTTCCATTAGTTAATGATTTAATTTCTCTATTTAATCATTAATTTTCACACCTTACCAATGTTTGCAAAACTCAGAAATATGATTCCCTTTTACTTCATTTCATTCATTATTTATTTTGTTAGTTGAAAATGAAATGTAACAAGCAGTCACACTCTCAAAATATATTTGTGTGCGAGAACACAATGAACAACTTCTTATTTGTAAGGCATAAACACAATGGACAACGCGTCTCTTTACAAAACATGGAGGGAAGGGACATCTGCAAGATCCCCAAGATTTACTAAGATCAATACATCTTTTAACAACAAAACCCCACACGAGTACACACCATTGATGTAAAGGTATGCACAGAATTTTAATTAATTTGTTAGTTGCCCTGACAGTTGTGAGCAAAATATTTCCATTCGTATGGGTGCCAAGAGCATCCAAGTGTCAAACTTGGAAGAAGTGGACCCATGACATGATTTACAAAGATCCTCCATTCTCTATGACCACCGAAGCAAATCGAGTAGGGTTTTCATACCCTGAAAAGGCATAATAATTGATCAACTATCTTTTTGTGCCTCGCGACACACATTTTGCTAGTCGAGAGACAGTCGGATGCCAGCTCGGGCCGATTCAACACGATGAATCGGATCCGACCGACCGGGCCCAACTCTAGCCCGATTGAAACCAGTCCGATCTGGTTGAGTCGACTCTGTCTGCAGAGGGCTTAAGCCTGCCAAATTAATTAGAAGGGGGGGTTTGAAAGGAATTCTATTGAAAAGCAAGTACCCCAAGCCTGCAGATAATGGGGCGTACATACAAAAGAGCCACTTATGTAAGGGGGTGTACAGACGATATAGCCACTTATGTATATAATATGCCACCGCACAATACAATGGACATGGTCAAGTACTTTATTGTGTGTGCATGCACAGCCATGGCACGCTAGGAGTTAAGAGAAACACTGCCTGACGGTAATTTATCTTGATGTGTTAATCAAGTTAAAGCTAAATGAGAGAAGTGAGAATAGCCCCACCCACACATTGTTTCGTATTGCATTTGTTTGGTATAACATGTACCATGTCCCAAATTTAATTACTTCGGGACTTTCTGCAATGATAACTTTAAAGATAGCAGACCAATCAAAATTATATTTCAGGATATGAAACTATAACTTATTACCTACATCTTGCAGAAAACCCTATTCGATTTGCTTCAGTGGTCTTGGAGAATTTGGGATCATTGTAAATCATGTCATGGGTCCTTGTCTTCCAAGTTTGACACCTGGATGCTCTTGGCACCCATATGAATGGAAATACCGTTTGTCCCCCCGAAAATACAATCGGACTTTCTGCAACGATAACTTAAGAGATAATATATCAATCATAATGCTTTTCAGGGTATGAAACTATAACCTATTACCTACATCTTGCAGAAAACCATATTTGATTTGCTTCAGTGGTCATGGAGAATGGGGTTCTTTATAAATCATGCCAGATGTCCCTTCCCTCCAGGTTTTGTAGGAAGACGCGTTGTCCATTGTATTCACGCCTTACATACTAAGTTGTTCATTGTGTTCTCGCACAAAAACATGCATTTTCAACTAACGAAATAAATAATGAATGAAATGAAGTAAAATGGAATCCTATTTCTGAGTTTTGCAAACATTAGTAAGGTGGGAACATTAATGATTAAAGAGAAAATTTAATCATTAACTCATGGAAGACTTGATTTGAGCTCTTCCTCCTTTATGGCTTTCATTATTTTTTTCACATCCTTCAACAACAAAACGTCACATGAGTGCACACCATTGATATACAGGTATGCACACAATTTGAATTAATTCGTTAGTTGCCCTGGCAGTTGTGAGCAAAATATTTCCATTTATGTGGGTGCCAAGAGCATCCAAGTGTCAAACTTGAAAACAAACAACCAGATAAGAGAAAGTCATTAAGGAGGAAGAGCTCAAATCAAGTCTTCCATTAGTTAATGATTTAATTTCTCTATTTTATCATTAATTTTCACACCTTACCAATGTTTGCAAAACTCAGAAATATGATTCCCTTTTACTTCATTTCATTCATTATTTATTTTGCTAGTTGAAAATGAAATGTAACAAGCAGTCACACTCTCAAAATATATTTGTGTGCGAGAACACAATGAACAACTTCTTATTTGTAAGGCATAAACACAATGGACAACGCGTCTCCTTACAAAACCTGGAGGGAAGGGACATCTGCAAGATCCCCAAGATTTACTAAGATCAATACATCTTTCAATAACAAAACCCCACACGAGTACACACCATTGATGTAAAGGTATGCACAGAATTTTAATTAATTTTTTAGTTGCCCTGACAGTTGTGAGCAAAATATTTCCATTCGTATGGGTGCCAAGAGCATCCAAGTGTCAAACATGGAAGAAGTGGACCCATGACATGATTTACAAAGATCCTCTATTCTCTATGACCACCGAAGCAAATCGAATAGGGTTTTCATACCCTGAAAAGGCATAATAATTGATCAACTATCTTTAAAGCTATCGTTGCAGAAAGTCCGATTGTAATTTTTTGGGGACATACGGTATGCTTGTATGACGATTTGAACGATTTCTGTGGGGATTAGCTATACTAAAAGTCAAATGCCAGCAGTTTGAAACGCCCCACAAACAAACAATGAAATGTACGATCTTATTTATTAATTTATTAATTTATTTGTTTTATTCATTTTATACTGCAGGGTAGGCCTGTTGAGTTATGCAAAACTGCTTTACAAAGGCGCCCTGCAGTTAAACTTGCATCTTGGAAAACAAAATTATATAAACATAATACAATACATTATACAAATTCAAAACAAACATAAATGATGGGGAGAGTGAATACAAGATATCATCAATTATATCCCTTCTATGAATATTCATGAGTATTCTAGAAACGTGATTGGTCAATTGGGGCTCTCACAATAAAAAATAGTTTCACTATAAATCTGAAAATCGGAGAATAGTTTTCACTAATTTTGCCTATAGCAAGAAAATTACGTCATAGACACCGGGTGATCATATTGCTCATAGAGATGCGTCTTATAAAAGCTGCTCTGCGAGCAGAAGTCTTGTTTTAGCTTGCGAAAGATGCTCGAAAATATTACCCAAAGAGTTATTTAAAAAGAAATACAGAATATTTTTAACCGTTAATATCAATAAGTTGTTTTGTTTAGGCTGAACTTCAGTAACCAAATCAGGACAGTAACATTACAAACTAATATTTATAACCCCACCATGCTCGAAATGTATACAAAATTACAAACGAATAAGTAAAATGCGCGTTATCATTCAAAAAGAGCCATTAAAACACAAGAGGGCGCTTTCTAATATGGCATTGCTTTTAACCATTTTTCATACAGTATTATGCTTGTGATGTTTTATTGAAATAATGATTGAATAGAGAGATCATCAACAACTATGTAAAAAAACGCTTTTGAATTTTTTTGAAAAAGTGCAAGCATTTAAAAAAAAAAAAATTGAAAAAAAAATCATCACTACTGTCAACAATCCCACGCTGTGTTAACTGCCCCCTGAGGCCCAGTGCTATCACAGAGAGAGGGGCTAGTGATAAGAAAGTGCCAACCCTGATAACAAAATCTACTGGATGCAGGCTTGAGAGCTCAGAAATCACACCGCAGTTCAGGCCCTCAAAGTGAGGTTTTCACCTAACAGCAAAATCACGTCATGTTTATTGATATTTCAGCCGTTTCTGGGTCGATTTTGACCAAATAAAGTTTATTCTTCCATTAAAATTGCATGTTCTCTCAAATTTGAGACTCAGTTTTTCATTACCTCACAACAAAATTGTGATGTGCAGCGCCCTCTCTACCAAAACTGAAATACCCCTTTAAGTACATCCGATCAATTACGAGGGATTAACCACGTCCCCTATCACCATTAACTTTGGAGAACCTCATCAAGCACCAATCATTTTACCAATTACTAGCGCGCATTAATATTGTCATCATCCTGAATACGCGCAGTCCTCGTTTGTGATTAGCTGCTGGTAAGCTTTTCTTGGGGGTGTCTGACCGCTAAAGTGTAATTTACCATAATTATATCGATGAAAAATTATTCCTGAGAAAAAATAATGTAAACAAATATTGTTCTAATTTTACAGGGAATTGTTGACTGTTCATGAATTACCATTTAAGCCCGTCATGTGTATCAAATGACAGAGACATTATCACTGTGCCTTCAGTAATCAAGATTTTTCTGTGAGATTTTCATCAATTATCTCACCATATCATAAACAATCCCTCTTTATTAGATTATTAAGATACAAATCCTTAAAGGAGAATCCCGGATGATTTATAAAACAATACTGTATATTGGAAATAAATCTAGGGATGTGCTTGAATATTTTCAGGATTTGACTCACTTTGGCTTATTTCTAAGAGATTTTTCTAATGTCATTAACTCTGAGGAAATAATTAAATTTACCGCACACAATCATGAGACCCTTATGTAGCACCCTCACTTTGCTCAATTTCTGAATCCGGTGCCACTGCATTGTGATCACTGCATGTGTCATTCATAATAGCCGGTCATGCAAGCCAGCAAATTCAATAACCACGTTTATGTACAGAACTTTGTATCTATTCAAATTCCAATGAAAGCCAAACGTGTTACAATATCGGGCTGGCAAATATTTTCAAACGGTTCAACAATGCAGTAAATAAATGCTCAAAGGCACGGTCAGTGGCGTAGCGTGGACTAAACTATTTATGATCGAGCATTGTATTTGTCCGATCAAAAGAACACATTCGCTGCAGTGTAAAAACATAGATAGGCGCATAGTGAGGGTCGCACGTCACAAATTGGTGCATTGTGGGATAGAACAAGCTCGCTCGCGAATTTGTATCATTAGAATTTCAAAACCAATTATTAAAACCCACAATCATACTTTTTTTCATACAAAATTGTGTTTATTGACCTAGAATATCTGTCTTTCAATCATTAGAAGCTTGAAATCGTATGGAAGTCCACTTTAAGTTGAACTAAACTGTTTAATATCTAGTGATTGGTTTATAATATTTGTGCATCAATAATTTGAATCTGCGCCAAATTTACTGAAATGAAAATCAACGTTTCACGTAACAGATGATAATTTGTTTCATTTGATTATTCTTACACTCGTTGAAATGCGAAACGTCTAAAATATGAAAATACAAGTAATGTAACATCTGTCATATTTTACAGTCTAAAGTACACACGATTAATTACATTGATGAACATTTTTTTCTGACCCAATTTATTTTATCATGATCTAGTTTTTGTAATTTTGATGATAAAACGTTTTAAATGTGCGAATACAGACAACACAGCTTATATACGCGCCCCTTCCCCCTCCCCCTTTTCGTCACAAATCATACCTGCTAGAAATGTTATCTTGCACAATAAACAGCCGGGAAAGCAGATATTGCCAAATGAACTAAAAATTCATACGAACGTTTCATCGGTGTAGCATACTACCGCAAAAGCGGGATCGCTGAGAGTCTCGACTTTCCGTGATTGTTCGCATGGTACGAGATACAACTTGGTTTCGTGCTATGTGGATTTTTAATAAATGTAAAATGTTTTTTCATTCATTAAGTGACCAAGCACCAATGTATTTATCTACACTGTGTATTAAATTATAATCTGTACATACTCATAATACAAGAAATGCAGAAAACAAGGATTTAATTCTACCAAAAGTAAAAACACAAAAGGGTAAAAACAGTTTTTCTCATTCAGGAGCAGTCTTATGGAATGATCTTCCAAACATTATCAAATTAGCTCCTTCCAAAATTATTTTTGTTAATTTATATTGGCGCATGTTGAAAAATAATAATTGATATTTATTTTGAATGATTTTATTGAATTGTTCTCAAGTATTCTTTCAAAGTATTCTTTCAATGTTGAATTTCTTTTTATAAAAATATATATTTTGTACTTCTTTGTTTATGTATATTATGTTGCAGGGCCCCTGTGAAAAAACAGTGCTCCGATCACTGACAGAGCTACCCTACTGAAATAAAACGAATAAATAAATAAATATGTGTGCACAAACTTGCCTATTTAAAAAAAGCGATCCGCGGTGTAGCTTCCTCATGTTTGACAATCTTTAACTTGTCCAACATTTTCGCAACAACTGGCTATACTAGTACAGACTGCCTCTTTAGTGTAACATGGATAAGTATGTACACTTGATACCAAAGCTATATTAGTTTGAAAATGGACAGTAATGGATGGGATAACTCTTTACAAAAGAATACTAATAATACTACTATTAGAGATATGTAAAACTAATAGCCAAATGCCTCTACGCGTCGCCGAGCGTGCGCGCATATTATCCTGTATACAAATATTGCTTGCTCTCGTGCGAGGTTCAAATTAATTGAATTGATATGAATTAAATCTAATGCGTATTGAAAAGTATATTGGCATTGTAATAAATGATACTCTGAATTTGAAATACCATTGTCAGGGATTGTAATAAGCTAATAGGGGTTAATAGGTGTGTAACAAAGATCATTTGTAAATCGTCCTCCACATATTTTGCATCTGTAATAAAGCAACTGTATGAAGCTATCATTAGATCACGCTTGTAATATTGTTATATTGCCTGGGATCCACACTGTGAAAGTCATAAGATTGTACTTGAACATATTCAAAACCGTTGTGATAGGATGTTAAGCAAATAACTGCCGTTGGTGAAGGTGATGGGACAAACTATCACTTCCGAGGCGATCTGGATGTAGCTATCTATCCGAAGCGAAGCTGAGGAAAAGTTAGCGTATACATTCAGATCGCCGAGGAAGTGATAGTTTGCCATCGTTTGAAACCAAAGACTGATTATTTGCTTTATATTCCACATCGGAAACATTTTAATGGTAGGGTCTACGATAAAGACAATCAAACTGTTTTAGTGTTATGCCTAGTGCACGATGTACGATACGTACAGTGCGTGCAGTAGTTACGTACGTACATATACGCAACGTATACAATTAAATTTGTAATTTGCGCCACATCACCGTGGTGGCCGTGGTCGCCTGCTGCACAGTGCAACGCACTTCCACCGAATATATTACACAGTGCACCTAAGATAGTACACAGTGTAAGGGAATTTTCTTCTCCCATCAATAATGGGCGAAACTATGTTTCATCACTTGATTAACTTTTGACCAATCGTAGAGCAAGATTCTTAGTATGTGGACAATAAGGTGTGATAATTCACGAACCTCGTAAAAAAGATATTACTATATAAACGGATTGCTGAATGAGGAGAGATGAACTAACATCATACATGGCACCGGCCATATGGCCCATGATAGCTAGAATGGGAATATCATGAGGAAATCCTTGTCCAACGTGGAGATGAACTATAGCCTGAAACATAGAAAGATAGATTGCTTGTTATAAATTACAAAATATTATAAAACGGCTCCGGTAAATTCAGTAACGTGATTGGCTAATACCGATCACGTGGGCATTGATTACTTTTCACCAACCGCACAACCGTCCAGAGACCGCGCGACCATCGTGCAGACAGTGCGCAACCATCGTGCAGAAGGTGCGCAACCCGTGACGTCACAATGCTTGTTTACATAGTTCTACGAAGACAAACTTGCGAAAGTGATACAAAAAAAGATGTAAAATGCTTCGCTTTGTAAATTATCTGTTCTGTAGTAAATACATCTTAGCAGTTTTGTAAAATATATGGTATGGGGTTTGATATTGGTAAGTTTTGGAATGGAAATGCATAAAATACTTTGATAATTCTCATTTTTACGGGAGTTTTTTCGGCAATTTCTGGTGAACTGCGTTTGATCTGCTGAGCTTCAGAGTCAAATTCAGTGAAGCGAGTGCAGTAGTGATGGTGAATTTTGTAAATTCCTAATATATTCACACTCTAGAGAGTAGATAGACTGGGTTACTAATTGTGGTAAGTCTGTTTTCAATAATCCCGCAAAATAAACGATTCCGTGGTTGAGCTCGTTTTATAAAACAAATAATACTACGGTCTTATTTATTATCGTGCGTCGTGTAAATGCATCCGCACTCTCGGCTTTGTTAGCAGTGCGTTACGCACTTGCTAACAAAGCCTCGTGTGCGGATGCATTTACACAACGCACACTAGACCGTGTATTATTTGTATAATATTATGCTCGTAAACTCTACACACAGCTTGACATATGCATCTAGGATTAGAAAATGCGATTCATTACATTTAAAGGTACCATTCGCTAGAACAGAGATATGAACTCATCTTATGTAAATACAACTTGGAATAAACTTTGATAATTTAAATACCTCTTCCTTTCAAACAAAGGAAACGGAAGTTACATTTATATACATGTCATATAACTCCTATATCGGTTATTAGGGTCTCTAATTAGTAAATATGTTTAAGTTGTAAACTTGTAAATATTATGGAGCAATATGCATTCATACACTGTTTAATATACTTGTTCTATTTATTTATTTTAAACGTGTAATGGGGGTAACACACATTTGAATGGGTTTCTGCCTTTTCAATTTCTATTCGCTCTTTTTATATTGTCAATATAGTGAATGAATTAAACGAATGAGCATTGTATCGTGTAACGTCGCTCACAGCGCGTACAACGTATGCGTCAGGTGATTGACTCGAACATTTATCCCGTGATCGGGATATAGAGCGCAATATGGATTTATATGACACCGAGGTTTGGAGATATAGACAATAATTTCAAGACATAATTAAACGGTTACAGGTTATATCATCTAGATTCATTGGCGTCGAGCCATCTTTGTGAGGGGCAAATAATTATTTGAAGGAGTCATCAGTGACAAGGGTAACATATACCTTGGCACATCCAGATTGTGAAGATTATGATCAACATATATAAGCCCCCCCCCTCCCGTTCGGCTACAGCCTGACACCATCCCAGCCTTCGACCCGCCCTGTATATACGCAGGAGATTTCAACTGCCGCAGCACCACCTGGGGCTACAACAACTCCAACCCCGTTGGAACTGCGCTTGAAGACTGGGCTTCCACAACTGGTTTAAAGCTCCTATTTGACCCCAAATAACTAGGTAGCTTCCACTCTGGTAGATGCAACACCTCATCAAACCCGGACCTCGCTTTCGCGAACCTCAATGGTGCCCTACCCAGACGCACTATCCTGGCCGCCTTCCCTAGATCGCAACACAGGCCATCACTGATCATCCCAGACAGCCCAATAGAGCCAATCAAAACCAAACCACTAACCTAGTGGAAATTCACTAACCTAGTGGAAACAGGAGCAGACAGCCTCCCTCCTCCATCTTCTCCCAACCTAGACCATGCCTAGTCATCCTTGTCCGATCTCCTCATCAAAGCAGCCAAGAGTGCCCTACCACGTGGCTTTCGCCGCTGCTTCATCCCCTCATGGGACGAGGAATGCGACGAAGCAGCTTCCAAGGCATCACTCCTAACAGACTGCCTAGATAAGAAACGCCGAGAGAGATGGGAGGAGACAGTACAAGGTATTGACTTCACTCACTCTAGCAGACTGACCTGGAAAACGTTCAATCGTCTCACTGGTAGAAACCCAAAACCAAAGAAATGCCCTGTGACCGCCAACTCAATCGCAGAACAACTCCTCGAGAACGGTCGCTTCCCCAACGCAGACAAGAACCACACTCGCCAGACCTAGCAAATGACCTCCAACCTATGGCAGGCCCCAGAAGTGGACGGACTCCTGTCAGAACCCTTCACTCTTAAGGAACTTTCCACCGCCTTGAAACAACAAAAAAGTAGTAAGGCCCAGGGCCCTGATAACCTCCCCCATGAGTTCCTACTACACTGCGGTCCAAAATGCCTGGCCTGGCTCCGCTCATTCTACTCATCATGCCTCACTCATCAGTCCATTCCCAAGATTTGGCGTAAGGCAACTATCATCGCCTTGCCCAAACCAAAGTAGCCCTCGGACGACCCCAAGAACTACAGACCCATCTCCCTTCTCTGTGTCCCCTTCAAGCTCCTATAAAGACTTCTCCTGACCCGGCTAGAACCAATCGTCGACTCCCTGACGAGCAAGCAGGTTTCCGTCGTGGCCGAAGCACTGTCAAACAAAGAGTCAAGCTGACCAACGACATTGAGACCAGTTTCGAGAGCAGACTCAAGGCTGGTGCTATCCTAGTCGATCTGACTGCAGCCTACGACACCGTGTGGCACCAGGGACTCACCCTGAAGCTACTCCAGATGGTCCCCGACCGTCACCTCGTAGGCTTCATCTCCAACAACCTGTCTAACCGCAGCTTTGTCCTGAAGACCAGCGATGGACAGTCCAGGCGCCCTCGACGACTCAGAAACGGTCTCCTCCAAGGCTCAGTCATGGCACCCATGCTATTGTAATGGGACTCCCCTGCCCTTCAACCCCTCTCCCACATACCTCGGGGTAAAAATGGATAGACAGCTCACATACAAATCTCACCTTGACTCTCTCTGTGCCAAAGCATCAGCAAGGAACAACCTCCTCCGTTGCCTCGCAGGGTCCTCCTGGGGTGCTAAAACATCCACACTCCGCACAGGCGCCCTGGCCCTAGTGTACAGCACCGCTGAGTACGCTGCCTCATCCTGGTCCCGAAGCACGCACTCTCGCAAACTGGACACTATACTCAACGAGACCACGAGGATAATAACAGGATGTCTAAGACCAACACCAACTGATCTCCTGCCTGTACTCGCCGACATTGCACCTCCGGCCCACCGGAGAGAACACCATACACAGCAACTAGTGAAAAAGGCCCTTCAAAACCCCAAACACCTCCTCCACCACATCACCCAGAACGCCCAACCAGACCCTCAACGCCTGCGTACCCGCAGACCATTCAACCGCTATGCAGTAACCCTACAAGATGGGACTTACAACACCCTCAGCGCATGGAAAGACGCCTGGCAGCACACTCCACGACCCCTGCAATTCACAGTGACCCCAAACACTGCCTTCCTCCAGGTGCTGATCTACCACGGAAAGACTGGGTAACCCTCAACAGGCTCCGCACAGGAGTTGGCCGGTTCAACGCCAATATGCACCGCTGGGGGCTTAGACCCTCTCCGAGTGCCCAATCCTCCTCCCACCAAACCCAAATCCCAACTTAAACAACTTGGACCCTGACACAATTCTCTGGTTGCACAATTTGCGTGATGTTGCTTAGATGCCAAAGCCGCCTCAAACGGAAGAAGAAGAAGAAGAAGATTATGAATGGGAGGCGTGAAGAATAAAGCACTCAACCGAATGACTCCCTAGGCCTTTGGATTTTACCGCGTTTAGCCAAACTCGCATTCCACATGGCTCCAGCTTGTGTACGCATTGCACGCGCGGTTAACTTGAAGCGTAGGTGCTTGATTTTTGAATTGCTCAAATAGTCAATTTTGAAGCACATTTTATCAAAGATACTTACACTAACAAATAGGTTATGATGTATTTTGTACATGGTAGGTGAGAAAAGTGTATTATATACCGTACGGGACTTTCTGCAACGGTAACTTAGTTAATCAATCATAATGATATTTCAGGATATAAAACTATAACTTATTACCTACATCTTGCAGAAAACCCTATTCGATTTGCTTCAGTGGTCATGGAGAATTGGGGATCTTTGTAAATAATGTCACGGATCCGTTGGAACTTGGAAGAAACGGACTCATGACATGATTTACAAAGATCCCCCATTCTCTATGACCACTGAAGCAAATCAAATAGGATTTTCTGTAAAATGTAGGTAATAGGTTATAGTTTCATACTCTAAACTAGCATTATGAGTGACCTCCTATCTTCAAAGTTATCATTGCGGGAAATCCGATTGTAATTTTTGTTTGGGACATACGGTACAATACGGCATATGTATTTCCTTTGGTCCACTTTCATGAAAACAACATTGAGCCAAGCAAAATTCCATCATGGCGGCCAATTTTCAAGATGGCCACCAAAAAGCTACTTTTTGTCAGAAAAATACAATAGTTGGTAATTTTTAACGATTTTATAGTCAATTCCAATTTTTTATAGTACGCAGAAAACCAAATATGCCAAATCCATATCTACTCCGTGGCATTGGTACTGAAATTCCAAAATGGCGGCCCAAAATCAACTTTAATAAAAATAGATATAATTGGTAATTTTTAAACGTCTATATACCCAGGGAGCAAACACCCCCTTTTTTAGAATATGAAACATGGAATGTTATAAAAGGTTGTGCACCAGAAATGTCTTCTAGGACCTTCTAGGATCACAACCTAGGTGCACAACCTCGCGATCTAGCTACTGGAAGTCCACAAAACGCGTATGAACGATTTAACCCCTAATGTACGTAAATAGCGCTGTAAATCCTTAGGGTTCATGAAGGTTTGTCTCTGCTATTTTCACAATAACACTAAAACGCATAATTATATCATCAAATTGCTTCAGATTCGTGATCTGTAGGCTCTCTTGCATCGTTTGATACCAAATTTGACCCCATCATATCTGTTTGTAATGTGTCACGTGTCATTTTTAAGTCACGTGTCATACAAACAACATTACATTGCATGTTCAGTTATGTACCAAAAATGCATTGAAATGTATAAACTATTTAAAACTGTACACAGTTTTTATTTAGATCTCTTCAAATGGCATTCAATGTTACTTGGGAAAGTTTTTCAAATGTTATAAACAAAAAGTATAAAACAATAGAATACACAACGTATTAAAAACAATAAAATACATAAGAATGTGAGTTCTTTATAGTGTATCTTAGGTATATGTTTTTACTAAATCATCATAATAGAAGTAAACGCATTTATTTATTTCACATCTTGATAATGGAATGCACGTAATGTAGATATAGCAATATAGACTATTGAATGCAAATATTTAATAGGCCTTAATATAGAATATCCATCATGAAAGAACCCTTACAATTTAGAAGAAAATCATTATACTGTTTGAATCCGTGACATTCCATTCTTGTCATTGATGGTGATCACAGTTCCTACAGAGAAGCATCTCCTTTATTGAGAATAGATCTTTAAGAGCGTGTATATTGCAGCTTTTCAAAGATTTGAATCCTCTAACTGGTCAGGATGATGGATTAACAGCTATGGTTACATTATGTGACTCCAAAATTGCCTTACTTGCCAATGACCACGAATACCAATATTTTGTAATAAGTGCATTACCCATCACTAATTTCATAGGGATGTGTAAATTCGGGTAGTGGTTTCCACATTACAGGTATATAATTACCCGAGTTAAGATCCTTCATTATACAGACACATGTAATGATGTCGTCATTGACATTGGTGAAAACTCTGTGAGCCACTTAATACCCGAAACCACAGATAATCAAGAAACCAGTCTTCAGATGTGTGGATTAAAGACTAGGACTCGGACATGTAAATCACATTCCATTAATTGCTCACTCTACTCCCACTTCCCTGGTAAAGTTGAATTAAGGGCAGATTTAAGTGGTTTATTCAAACACTGTTCTCACTGAGGAACCTCAGAGCGTTTCCAGCAAAACATCTATGATTCAAAAACTACATAATTGTCGAGCACACCATTGTTACTCTTTAGCGGATAATGTTCTGTACATAAATGTATGTTATTTAGTTTTTAGAGGGATATCATTCAGCAAAATTATTTAGTAGTATAAATCAACATATCCAAAAGTATAGGCTAGTGTATAATCTATTCACATTTGTTAAAAAATACCCAAGAGTATATTATTGGCATCTAAAAAGAACTGATTTCTTTATGTGATATGTCGTATAAGTATAGTTGTATGGTTGTTCAATGTGTCACTTTGTAGCTTGTCCACTCATTTAGGATCTTCATCACGCTAGCCTCGATAACGATACTAACCCCCTTGCTTGAGTACAATGTGGGAATATAAGTGTACTTCTTGGCTTGTCTTCTTCGTATGAATGTTAGTTGTTAAGCTTTACAAGAATGTCATCTAATCAGTGGGGAAAGACTCATCCCAAAGATATGTCAGTTTTCATCCCCTGTTATTTTGGTTACAGTCCGTTATTCCGAAGGTTCGTTATTCCGAAGGTTCGTTATTCCGTAGGTTCGTTATTCCGTAGGTTCGTTATTCCGAAGGTTTGTTATTCCGAGGGTTCGTTATTCCGAAGGTTCGCTATTCCTAAAACGAAATCGGGTTCCGGTTATTCCGAAGGTTCGTTTATCCGAGAAAAAAAAATAGGGTTAGTTATTCCGAAGGTTCATTATTCCGGGAGGTTTATTAATCCGAAAATAAAATAGGGTTCGTTAATCCGAAAATTAAATTGGGTTTGTTATAATACTATAATTTGTGTTTTGTTTATTTAATTTACAGCCTGCATTATGCATACCCCTCCCCCTTTCCCTCCCTTGGCCAGACCAATCAAACATTTAAGTTTATTTTATCTCTTTATATGAAATTATAGCATTATAACAAACCCAAATTCATTTTCTGATTAACGAACCCGATTTCATTTTAGGAATAGCGAACCTTCGGAATAACGAACCCTCGCAATAACGGACCTTCGGAATAATGAACCTTCGGAATAACGAACCCTCGGAATAACGAGCCTTTGGAATAACGGACCTTCGGAATAATGCAACAAATGTTCGGATTAACGAACCCTATTTCATTTTAGGATTAAGGTACGCTCAGGTATATGAAATTTGCGTGTTCGGTATAACGAACCTTCCGAATAAAGAACCTTCGGAATAACGAAGCGCACCCGTTATTTTAACTTTTTATTTCCAAACGATGTCGATATACCCTCGTATCCCCAGCCCCCTATTATAATATTGAGTGCCAATCGCAATCAAATTGTATGCAGGTTTGTAATGTAAAATGCGACAATTCATAACAACACTTATTTGTTTGAAATAGTATACACATTAAAAAAGAAGCATATATATGGTTTATATATTCATTGTAAACATTATTGATTTTATGATTAATATTTTATATATCGTTCTAGACCATTTTTTTTGTACAAAGGCCTGCAATGTAGTATAAAGGTTATGTTTGTAATAACAATTGGAAGGACATTATGCCTTCCAATCATGAGGTCCCGAGTTTGGAACCAGAGAGCGCCCGGAAGGATGGAACGTGATTCTTTAGCACTATTTTCGCATACAAGATGCCAGGCTGGAAGACTCCCAAGGGAGTGGAAATGTGAGGTTATTTATTACAGTATGTATTCAATGCCTGGGACTCTGGGAGTAAAAAATAATGATGCGCCACGAGCGTCAAATAGACAGAACGTTTGCAGCCACCCCATTGTCATTATAATTTATTACAATTATTACTCATATGTGTGTTCCTTGTTTTTGTTTTTGTTTTTGTTTTTTGTATTGTTTCATCATTTGTTTTGCCAGTGTATCATATTAAATACCATTCAACATTTAGTTTATGTTTTAACAGATACAAAATGTGTCATTTTATAGTCTAAAACATTTCCATAAATTGGTGTCCATAAGAGTATGTGAAATTTCATTTTCTACGTCTGACACGTGACATATAAAGACACGTGACATACAAACCATATACATAAAAAGGCATAATTTGGTATCATAAGATGCACAAATATATATGGAAGACATATCCAAAGAATTGCGTTGATAGCAGCATGCGTATTGGTTTAATCTTGAAAATAACAGAGTAGAACATTCATGAACCCTAAGGATTTAAGGCGCTTTTAACGTACAGTAGGGGTAAAATCCTTCATATTTTTTTTGTGGACTTCCAGTAGCTAGTTTGCGAGGTTGTGCACCTAGGTTGTGCTTCTACAAGGTCCTAGAAGACAATTATGGGCCCAAACCTTTTATAACATTCCATGTCTGTAAAACCCCCTTTGCTCCCTGGGTAATAGGAGTTGGTTCTCATCACAAATGATATAAACAAACCACATGTCGCAAATATATGTGGCGAAGGTACTGACAATCCAACATGGCGGCCATTTTCAAGATAGCCGCCAAAAGCTACTTTTTGTAATAAAAATAGGCATATAGGTAACTTTCAATAGTCTAGGAGTCGATTCCAATTGTATATGATTAAAGGGAAATGTGCTAGATTAAATACTTATCCAGTGGAGTAGCTCCTGCAATAAACCAACATGGTAGCAATTTTCCAAGATGGCTGCCAAGAAACTAAATGTTTAAGTAAAATGGACAAAGTTGGTCAATTTCACTGGTCTGGATGATACAACTCAGATTAAGTCTTCTGCAACATACTACTTGCTCCCACCAGTTGCAAGTTTTTTCAGCTGAGCCGATTCCAAGATCTCAACACAAATCCACCGGCACTCAACTTACTGCAGTAATCACACTGAACAAGACCCCATTCAAGCGCAGGTTCAACTTTTCTAAGGCAGACTGGCCTGCTTTTACCGAAAAACTTGATCCTGCTCTTAAAAATCTCTCAGCACACACAACGAACCATGAATCCTTCGTAGACATCGTCAAGAAGGTGTCACGTAGACCTATGCCGAGAGGCTGTCACACGACATACATCTCAGGCATGGATGAAGAAACCAGTCAGCTTATTTCAAACTACACGACTTACTTGTAGATGAGCTTAGCTCAAGGATATCTCAACTAGGCAGATATTGCACCACATGATTGAACGACAAACCTAAGAAACAGCAGCAGAAAAGCATGGGCTACCATACGCGAGCTCAACAGCATGACGATGTCACAGCAGATCAAGTAGAAACTAGCTGTTGAAGAACTGAAAGGCCTTCAAGACAACTAGTTCAAACAGTCGCAAACTACCCGGAGTTGATCAAAACATGTCGTATTTTACATGAAATATTTCTGCCGAAGAGCTAAAGAAGAATATCTTCACCCTACAAGTCAACCAGGCAGCAGGCATCAACGACATCAGAACGGAGCACATTAAACACATGGGTTATCACATAAATGGCTGCAAAACTCCTGTTTTCCAAAAACAGTGGCTCCGAAGGCGTCGCTATACTCTAGCCCAAAAAGGATTCAAACGAATCCAAGCATTTCAACGCTTCGTTCTGAATGAAATTGAGCCCACAGTGACAGCCAACAAAACTGTGAACAGGCAGGCTTCCAACCAGAAAAAATCCACCAGAGGACAATTCATCAACCTGAAGCAACACATCGAAGAAGATTTTCGGAACACCGTCATCACCGGTGCAGTATGTATAGATCTATATGCTTAACTTATGACAATCACTAAAGGCTATTAACACCAATTCATGACATCACAGATGACCTAAAACTAACCAGATTCATCCATATATGAACTCAAATGCTAAAAAACGATTTGAACTATAAAATACAGGTGCGCTGACAAAATCGGCAAACATGAATGCACACAAAATTAATTCGTGTGTCCAACTTACGAAATTGACCGAGAAATCCTATGTATTAATATTGAGCGGTGAGAATTTCAAGCACCCCTTTGTAAAGGGATTTGATTTGATGATAAACAAATATTAACATACAGTATCGCCAGTAGCATATGACAACCAACAATGGGCTACTAACATTCTACAGATGTGAAACAGTTAACCGGTTACTTTAGTTTTTTTTTTTTTATCAAGTTGATACCTTTTCAATCAAATTCATTTAGGTTAATTTATAGTCACGCAGTGCCGCGTAATCGTTGGGTTCGGTCTTTCAAATTCCGAAGTGCAAGCGAATACATGCATACACATTAACTTTCGTGAATAGACACAGTAGTTCATTCATAGACACTCGAATTCGCGAATATGCGGCCAAATTTCAATGACTGAAGAGGCGTCTGCGTACAACGTGCCATTTTGAATGACCATCGATGAAAAGGTATGCTCTTTGTAACAAATCGAATGACAATCGTGCAAATGCGTTTTCTCCGAAAACGATTTTGAACGACTATATACGAATTCGAACGCTGATTTGTTACGGCGATCGCAAATCGCGCTAATTTGTTTGCTCCTAATATCAATTTGAATGACACAATTGCAAATTTGAGCGGAAAAACCTATAGTAAAATTACGGGGAGGTGTGCCTGCAACATTATGTCCCAGTCACACATACTCGAAAAGCTTTCCCGTAAGAGCTACGTATTTGTATCTTTGTCAAACGCAATAAAACGGAACTATTCGGTTGTATGTTTGCGCCTATTCCGTGTTAAAGGGATCTAGTAACTTTGTTGACATGTGCAAAAAGTGATGAAGGGTTGATGCAATGTATATTGCTGTTATCTCATATGTCCACAGGGTATTGTGTGAATACTTCATGTCAAATGGACATTGCATGGCCAAGTAATGAGTGAAATTGCAAAGTGATATTCACTGACTCACTGCACTCACTTTATACACGGTAAGAAAAACTCCGGTGGAGTTTTCTTATCTGAATACTTCAATCGTACATATCTTTGTAACGAAAGGGAAATTTGAAAAACCGAAACCGGTCCCATGATTTTATTGTTAATACGAATACAACAAGGTATGATGGAACCGCTAGAATAAAAATTTTATTTTGAGGATTTGGACAATGTTACTAAGTCCCGTGGGGTTTCGCGCCACTTTCGTGAATACAAAGCTCATTATAACAATAGCCATGTCGTGGCAAAATTTTCAACATTTTTTCCCAGTCACACATACACGAAAAGCTTTCCGTAAGAGCTACGTATTTGTATCTTTGTCAAACGCAATAAAACGGAACTATTCGGTTGCATTTTTGTGACCATTCCTTGTTAATACGTGGTGTCGCGTCATTTACGGGAAGGCGGAGTTAATAACAATAGCCATGTCATGGCATAACTTTCACCATTTAAAAATGTTTGATCTTCCTTTCCGTACGTGGCACGGAAACCCAGTACTGCCACGTATTGTCACGTATCGCCACGTATGATCAACCAACATGGCACCGAATAGCCTCATTTCATTTTACTCCACGTACATGTCAATTGGTGGCTCGTAAGGGAAGGCTTTCCGGGAATGTATGGCTGTACTATTAATTTGTATCTTATAATGACAGCTGGGGACAAAGGAATTTCAAAGAAACATACTCATTAATTCGACTGGTTAATTTTATTCACCCTGCACAACGTTGTATACTTGCATCGTTATAACACGAAATTAAAATATATAATGAAAAGCTCGATCAGTTCAAAAAGGCGCTAATTCCACTTTCCATAAAAATTGAGTTAACGATATATAAGCTACGTAGCTATCTAGGAATACGCATTTTACGACAAATTACTCTCTCAAAATCAAAATATGGAAAGTTCTATTTTCATATTCTCATAGTCACGTGCACAAACTTTGTCAAAAAAAACCTGTTTTCCCCGAAAGTTGAACAAGTGGATATAGCGCCCTTTGGAAGAAAACTCTTCATATAATGAACATGCTTGATATCCAGTGAAAATACGTATGACATCGGTCAACGCAAAAAGTAAGACCTAATTATTTACAATCAAATCCATTAAAATCATATTCTGACTTGTCTGGGAAACTAAGTTATTTTTGTACTTACTTATTATCATATAAAGCGTATGCATGCATGTGTGTGTTTGTTTGTAGAGACAACATAATTACAACCGTAACTGGTTGTGACCATGCATCTAGTGTAGGCTTAAATATACAAGGACAAATAATTTGCAAACAAATTTGATTAAATTTCACACTGGACTATATACCATCCCACTGTTGCCTTTAACATGATCACTGATACCATCAATTTGGTATTCGTTTTGTAAAATGAAAACGACTGTTGAAAGAGCCTACTGCTGTTCAAATGCACATTTGGTAATATGTCATATTCTCCAACTACCGTACTCCTTTGGAGTTATGTAATAAAAATTGAACATGCTGATGTTATTACAGTCTATTATCCCATTATTCATGATATTTACATTCTTTTCATGGCATGCATAGCATAACAAAATAATAAAAATTCATGAACATGTAGCGTAAGTTCACGTTTAAATGCACACACAATACCTTACATTAATGTAGACATTTATTCTTCAATTACACTTTTAAAGTAATGTAATGGAAAATTTAACATACTGATTGAATTACAGTGTATTATTCCATTTGTCATAATAATAATTTACAATCTGTCCATGACATGCATATCATGGTGAATAAAACAGAAATGCAAGACAATACACCAAACCGTGCTCAAATAGGTATTCACGTGTCATGTATCAGCTAATTAAAGGGATAGTACATTTTTGGTCAAACTGAATTTTAGTATCCAAAACCATCACTATAGCATTACAAAGTAATATTTATAACCCCACCATGCTCGAAAGAAATTAAAAACGACTAAGTAAAAAGCCAGTTATTATTCAAAAACAGCCAGTAAAACACAAAAGGGCGCTTTATAAAAACGCATTGGTTTTAACCACTATTTTCTAAAAAAAATGTGCAAGTGATATTTTGTTAAAATACTAATTAAATAAAGAGTTCATCAACTATTTAAAAACCTCTTTCGTAAAATTTGGAAAAAGTGTAAGCATTTTATTTCGATTGGATATCAGCTGTTTCTGAGCCAATTTCGATCAAATAAAGTTTATTGTGTTTGTGAAATTGTATACTCTTTTAGATTTGACACGCCCTCTTGAAGCGCCCTCCATATCAAAACTCAACCATCCCTTTGAATGGGTGCATGTTGGATCTCATTAATGATTAGAACAACATGCACTTCATGACACTTTCAATTTTCTTCTGGGGTTTTTGAACCTCCGTAAAACGAAACTGTAGAATCATGCATGAATATCAAACTACTTTTATGAAGTGCCTATTCAAACATTCCAGCCATTTTAGGTCACATTTGAAATTTGAACCTATTCATTACAAATTCTTAATTGCTGGGAAGCAAATTAGATGTGTAAGGTTGTGTAATATTTTCGGTTGTGTGGTTTTTATAGTACACATTACTATAGTTTGTAACATGAAAACAAAGTATGTAGCATTACATCCATAACAAACATTGTTATGTGTTTGTGTTTGTTTGCAGAGACAATACACTTATAAAGCCACAATGATGCATATGCTGTAGGTCTATGGACCAGTATGGGCAATTCAAAATATACACACATGTTATCTAACGTTTCGTACACATGTTATTTTTTTCTATTAATTTGACATATAATGAAAGCAATATTTTTTTTTCTCCTGAAAACCAACTGAAAAGCGTATAACATACAATTTATATGTGTATGAATACTTAATAATGTCAAACAAATCCAACACTCACCAGAACTGTACAGTAAAATACAATGTATAATCTTGAATAATAAAATAACAAACCTTCCATGAATGATAAAGCGTTCGAATACATATGCAATGGAATGATACTTCAATATAATGCACAATAAAAACAGCATTTGTTCATGATTCCATATTAAGAAAAAAGACGTAGAGACCGTCAGTCCTGTTACATGGACTCAAGAGTAACTTAACAGTTGGTAAATCTGGCATATCATACTTTCCAGGGAAACAAAATGTGCCATGCATAAAACACATCTTTCGTGAGTACAAGATGAACAAAAAATGTCAGCAATATTCACACTGTCAAAACGACTCAAGAGCAATTTCATATTTGGTACATTTGATACATCATAGTTTTTGGGAACAAATAACATGCCATGCATATCGAAAATGATGAACCGTGCAAAAAGAACTGTATATTTGTTAAATTCGGTTCATCATACTTTACACGTAACACAATATGCCATGCATTAAACACATATTTCGTGAGTGAAAGATGAAAGGACCGTCAGTAATATTGACACTTTCACACGGATTCCAAAGAAACTTTATAGTTGGTACATTTAGTGAATCATACGGATACTCAATCAGCCATGCGTTAAAACAAATCTTTCGTGAGTAAAATATCAAAGACAGACAGCAATATTTACACTTTCACACCGATACAATGTTACTTTGTAGTATGTACATCTGGTTCATCATACTTTACAGATAAGCACAATTAGCTTCGCGTAAAACCACATCTTTCCTGGGTGAAAGATGAGAAGGTCATCATGAATATTTACACTGTCACGAAGACTCTAAAATAGGTTCATAGTTAATACATTTAGTTCATCATACTTTCCAGGGCAGGGACACGCAATCTGCCATACGTACATTGGTGAAAAATTACAATAATATTATCGTCAGCAATATTATACACTTTCACAAAGATATCAACACAACGTTAGCAATATTCACACCTTTACACAAAACTAAAATCTGCAAAATCATATTTTACAGGGAAACACAATCTGCAATGATTAAAAAACAAATCTGTGGTGAGTAAAACATGAAAATAACGTCAGCAAAATACACTTTCACATAGACTCAAATGTAACTTTATAATGTTTACATTTGGTTCAATAATCTGAATTTACTTGGAAGCACAATCAGCCATGCGTAAACAAAATCTTTCGTGAGTAAAGGAGGTAAAGACTGTCATATATTGTTACACTTTCTTACAGACTCAAAGGAAACTATATATTTGGTACATTTGGTTTATCATACCTTACAGGAAAATATGATCAGCCATGAAAAAACACGTTTTGTTTAATGAATGAATGATGAAAGCACCGTGAGCAATATTAACATTTTACACAGACTCAAAGGTAACTTTATACTAAGTAAAATTGTCAATTAAACTAAAATTAAAATCCAGGGAAGCACAATATATCATGCATAAAACAATAAATTGTTTTATTTTTGTATTTATTTATTTCCACAAATGGGTGGGATGGCCCTTTCAGTAGAAACTGATTTTCAAATCTTTCGTAAGTAAACATTCAAAGACCTTCAGCAATATTTACACTATCACACAGAATCGGTACATCAGACGTTTAATACAGGGAAGCATAATCTGCCATGTGTAAAAATACGTCTTTTATGAATCGAATATCAAAATACCGTTAACAAAATGTTCACAGACGCAATTGTTACTTTATGGTTGCTTCATTTTGGTTCAATAAACTTTTCATGGAAACTAAGAAGACCTTCAGCAATATTTACACTTTCACACAGACTCAAAAATTACTTTATAGTTGGTACATTCGCATAACTTTCACAAAGGAGCGCATTCAGCCATGCATACAAAACACTTCTTTCGTAAGTTAGATGAAAATACCATAGGTAATATTTCCACGTTAATTCAGACATAAGGTATCTCTATAGTCATGATAGTTGCTATATTTCGTTACAAACAATCTTTACATGGATACACAACTTAGAAGTAAAATGTGTTGCATAGTTCTCTCAAATCATACCTGAACTTAACATTTACAAAATGAATATCAAAATAACACGCAACTATTCAGCTATGTATATCATATGAACGACAAGAATACAACCTATATATAATCAAAAGAAAAATATAACATTTATTAATAATATCAAACATGTTAATTACCTAGAGCGATTCATTTCAACACATAAACACAATATAAAGTTTACAAAATACAATAACGCGTTAGATAAGGACTGTCGTGTATTAATAGTAAAATCGTATATCATCTGTGTATCGGTTCATGCTGTATATTATGATATTCAACAATAAAACAAATTATAATTTAGCTTGATGCATCTCTAAATATTCTCAATTCTTTCTTTTGCGTAAGCAATCAAAATCGCACTATTAAATGTAGCAATGTCATGGTATAAAATCGAAGCTTTTAGAAGTTTACTCTTCTTTGTATTTTGGCCATACGGCTAGGACCCTTTATGGCACTATAATACATCTATCAACAGATTTACCACCTAAATTCGTTTGTGTGATTTTTTTTGTCGGGTTTCATGTGTATGTCATGCATACCATTTCATACAAGTCGACTTTATTATCGTTTCTATAATTTAAATCATTTATCTCTAACAACAGAGCCTGATATACGACTGACTCTTCGAAAAAAACATACATGAACATGTTGCCCTACGGCCTACCTCCATGATGCATTCATTTATTATAGTAACGTACATAGTAACGACTTGTCGCGAGGTGGAGCAAGCTCCTCCGCCAGCAATCCTATTTTAGCTTTCTTGAAGATACTCCGAAGCGTGGCCTTCTGCTTAGCACCATGTCCATGTGTATCCCTCCACGCCGTGAGCACCTCCCTCGAAGCGGCTGCGCAGTTCCCATTGTGCCTCCTGAACATGCTGCCAACTATCCCGAAAGGATACCCGAGATGGAAAACAAGAACATGCAACTTGTCAGGAGGGACCTGTTGGGCTAGATACCTGACGTACTCATCACTCAGGCCCAATGCAGCTGGTGCTGTCCTAAAACAAGGAAATAGTAAAGAGATTATTAACATAATTAGGATCAAAATATTTTTACTCGCTTTACAAAAAGCGATTACAAATACATGACACACTAAGAGAAAGACAACTATTTGAATTATATATTGAACTCAAACTCTACAAAATACTTCTACTACTTTTACTACTCTTACTACTACTGCTGCTACCACTACAATTTTTGTATTTAATGGAAGCAACAAATCTTTCCTTATTTGTGTATAGTATCAGTATATGTTTTGTATGTAATAACCCGTGACGCGCACCTGCCCGTGTAAATCCTCACTTGAAAGTTGGAAAATACGCTTTTTGAAAGTAAACCGCACAATGGGCCGTATGCATAAAACAAGCAATTGCTTATAAGCAATTGCTTTAAGCACAAGCAAGAACTTGTCAAGCAAAAGATCAAGTTCAAGCAATTGCTTGAATTCATATGCACAATCTTTTGCTTGTGCTGAAACCTTTTGCTTGCACTGCCTAAGCAATTGATTACGTGTTGGACAAAGGATCGTTACGGTTGTGCGAACATCGCACTGCTGCAGGACAACAACGCTTCGTGCCCGACCTGGCAGCAGTATTTTTGCTTGCGCAAATAGGGGAGAAACAGCACAGAGCATTAGGGGGGCTTCTGTGCAGATCGATTGACGAAAATTGACATAAAAAGTCTAAAATAACAGCAATTTGATTAAATATGAAATCTCAACATAACCTCTGGAATAAGGAGCTCGTAATCATCCTGAAACGGTATGAAAATTTGATCCTTAAACGCGAATGCCCTGAGTAAGCAAGAGCTCAAGCTGGTCTTGATGTGCTTGAAAAAACGCAAGCAATTGCTTATCAAGACAAGTAAAAGGTTCGTTTTATGCATACGGTTTTAAGCAAGTGCTTGTTTGGTAAGCAATTGCTTACCAGCAGTAAGCAATTGCTTGTGCTTGTAAGCAAATGATTTTGCTTGCAAGCAATTACTTGTTTACGTGCATACCGATTCAAGCAAAAGGCTAACACAAGCAATTGCTTGTTTTTATGCATACGGCCCAATGTCAAGCTCCTCCCATTACCCATCCTCTACTTACTGAACAATACCGGCGCTATAGTTTTTTTTTTATAAGAATCACAATCTTAAGAGAAATTACCAGCAGTCCGTTCCACGAACGCCACAGTCCTTCTTAGGACTCTCCAATCCTTACGTTTTGGATGGTTTAACCGCAAGCCGACTGTCTCGTCGGCAGTTCACAGGAAGAAACTCTCATGAACGGACACATAGCCAGCGAAGGTTGAGCAAAATAAGTATATTTTAAACTGGACAAATTGTTATCCTGTCTTGAAATGTTGTTTATTTCCTGCTCCTGGATTAGTGCAATTTAGCACGCTAAAGATGGGATCTACTAGTATAAAGGATAATTTATTTAATATTTGCACTATTGGTTTCTAACATATCAAGTAAAGATGTAAACTTAAGGGATATATGGCGCTATCACGCTATCGCGCTATCACGGCCCCATTGACCTTTTTGGTTCGTTTGCACGGTTTTGCACTTTGTTTCCTTGATTGTGGTGAGCAACTACGTCTTCATATCATTGTTTGCCCTGATGAAGTATCCTAAGATTCTGATCTGTTTAATGTTATGAATAACGCATTGTAAAGGAAAGAGAAGCTATGTCACTTTTATAAATTCGAAAGCCATGTCGGATATTGAAAAATCTTCGCTAAAACAGCTCTTGCATTGCATATTCTTGCTTATCGACGGCGCATATTTCTATTCCAGCTTATTGTTAAGCAAAGACCTAATCCCCGTATTTGCAGGTAACAAATTATCTCAATATTTATTATTATTATCAATTCTCAGTATGTAAAGCAGAAGTAAAATAAGGTATTTGCTCGAATTTAAAAAAGGTTTGTGTCGCATAGGCTGTAGCTCAACCAGTAACGGATCACCTACCCAAACTGCATGCATGTAAATCAATACTTTGTTAATCAACCGTGTAATCATAAGCCACAAAAGTGTAACCAACATCGTGTGAATGAAAACATAATAGTTAATTCCAACAAGAACCTTACTGCACGTGTTGCTTACAATCTTAGAATTGATGATAATAATAGAAAAATAATGTTTACTTGCAGACACGGGAATAAGACCTCCTAACTCCGACTCCCTCGTTCGCAACAACCACTACTGTAACCAACAACCTACTTAAGTTTAAAAAAGATAGTTGAGTCTTGGTAAACAGAGTACAGTTTTTGTCAAACTGAATTTTAGTAACCAAAACCTGCACCATTACATTACAAACTAACAATAATAACTCCACTATGCTCAAAATGAACAGAACATTACAAACGACTTGGTAAAAAGCCTGTTATCATTCAAAAAGAGCCGTTAAAACTCAAGAGGGCACTTTCTCAAAACTCATTGGTTTCATCCATTTTGATGTGATGTTTAGTTGTAGTAGTGATTTGATAGAGGCATAATAAACTATTTAAAAACCTCCTTTGTACATTTTTAAAAGAGGAAGCATTTTAAAAACACTTTTCCCGGCGGGGCCCCACATTTATTACAAATTGTTATGTTTATGGATATTTCGGCCATTTCTGAACCGATTTTGATCAAATATAGTTTATTTGGTCACAAAAATATTATCCTCTTTCTAATTTGACACTCAGTTTTTCATTATCTCACAAAAAGATATTTTGTGAAGCGCCCTCTATACCAAATTATCCCTTTAACCAGAACCGTGCTAATCAAAGCATAATTAACCAAGAGTGGTTATAACTGTAACCACCAACACACTAAAGTTGAATCAACATCGTGTGAATCAAAACAGAATGAACCTACATTGGTTACAATTTTAACCAACGACCCCAATAAGTTCACCCAACAAGATGTGAATCAGCCCTGATCAAAGCATGAAATTAATAGCCAGCAAATTGTGAAAGTTTAATCAACATCACTCTTACCATAATTGAGCAATTTTCTTTTACATTTGTAATCAACCGCAGTTTACATTTAAATCGACAAGACTTTGTTTGAAGTTTAACCCACAGTTTAGTGATTCATATAGTAATCCGCGATGGATTAAACTTTTAACCAACATCATTACAAATTTCGTAAATCAGTTCCAGGCATTCATCTGCCATGTACAATTTATTTTAACATGAGTTCATAATTGCTGTGAAAACAGATAGTGTAATTTGTTATTTATTATGCATTTTTATGAAGTTCATGCCTAAGCAAGCAGATGATTAATAATGTTTGATTAATGCGATCCCTGGTTTCTAAAATACATCACATTTCTTACCTTGGACCAGGACCAACAGCAACCGCCATTTCTGGTAATTCCCTCGCACTGACACCCTGGGATACGTCATCTGTCATAAATGTTATAAAAAAAAATATCATATCAACAGAAACCTCGGTGGATAAAGCACACGTCTAACAATCCTGAGGTGTCAAGCTCGATTCCCAAAGGAGCAAAATTAGTTTCGCTCACATTTGTATTAATTTTATACAATTCTAGGTACTTTCCCAAAATATTAAATTGTTATCATAAAAAACACAGTTTCCATTAAGTTCAGTATTATTTTTTTGGGTGTTTGTCAACATTAGTTTGCCACTCAATAGTGCGTTTATTAAGAAGATCCTAGTCAATAGGCTCTTGTGACTTATTGGTCAAGCAAACAAGAGATGTTGGGTTGGATTCCTAGTGAAGCACAATTTCTGTTGCTGTTAAATATGGACCGTTTTCCTATATTATTACATTTAAATTCATTCCTCATTACTATTTGCTCTTAAAGCTTGATGTAGATTCTTATAAATACTTTCATGATCACCTTTCAACGATGGTTGAGGCATAACTTGTATGAGACGTGGCACTGTTCCAGGGCGATTGTTCTGTGGCACTACCTGCGCAGCCACCAATTCAATATCATGACTTTCCTTATTAGCATCAGCACCCATACTTGTCAGATATGTTACAGTATCATTATGGCCATTCTGGGATGCTACATATAGGGCTGTAAATCCATTGGTGTTTGCCTTGTTCACCTCAGCACCTTGACTTGCCAGATATTTTACTGTCTCGAGATGACCATTCCGGGATGCAACATATAGGGCCGTATATCCGTCATTGTCGGCATTGTCCACCTCAGCCCCTTGACTTATCAGATATTGTACTATATCTGAATGGCCATTTTCCGATGCTACAAACAGGGCTGTAATTCCAAATTCGTTTCCCTTGTTTACATCAACACCCTGATTTATCAGAGATCTTAGTATATCGAGATGACCATTTTGTGATGCTACGAACAGGGCTGTAATATCGTCATTGTCTCCGTTCACCTGTACCCCTTGATTTGTTAGATATTTCACAGTATCGAGGTGGCCATTTTGTGATTCTTCTTGCAGAACTGTAAATTCGTCATTGCTTTCCTTGTTCACCTCAGCTCCTTGATTTATCAGGTATTTCACTGTATCGAGATGACCATTCTGTGTTGCTATATGCAGGGCTGTTTCTCCTTCATGGGTAACCTTGTTTATTTCAGCACCTTGACTGATCAGATATTTTACAGTATCGAGATGGCCATTTTCTGATGCTTTTTGCAGAGCTGTAAATCCGTCATTGCTTTCTTTGTTTACCTCAGCTCCTTGATTTATCAGGTATTTCACTGTATCGAGATGACCATTCTGTGTTGCTATATGCAGGGCCGTTTCTCCTTCATGGGTAATCTTGTTTATTTCAGCACCTTTACTGATCAGATACTTCACTGTATCGAGATGGCCATTTTCAGATGCTTCTTGCAGTGCTGTATATCCGTCATTGCTTCCTTTATTCACCTCAGCCCCTTGACTTATCAGATATTTAACCGTTTCAAGATGACCATTCTGTGATGCGTAATACAGGGCTGTACATCCGTTATTGTCTCCTTTATCCAGCTCAGCCCCCTGACTTATCAGATATTTCACTGTATCGAGATGGCCATTTTCAGATGCTTCTTGCAGTGCTGTATATCCGTCATTGCTTCCGCTGTTCACCTCAGCCCCTTGACTTATCAAATATTTCACTGTTTCGAGATGAGCATTCTGTGATGCTACACACAGGGATGTAAATCCGCCATTGTCTGCTTTCTCCAGCTCAGCCCCTTGACTAATGAGACATTTCACTGTATCTGGATTACCATTCAAGGATGCTACATACAGGGCTGTATATCCGTCATTGCTTACGCTGTTCACCTCAGCCCCTTGACTTATCAGATATTCCACTCTATCGAGATGACCTTTTAGAGATGCTGCATGCAGAGCTGTTAATCCGTTGGCGTCTTCTTTCTCAAGCTCAGCCCCTTGACTTATCAGATATTTGATGGTATCGAGATGACTATTTTGTGATATTCCATGCAGGTCTTTATAATCGGCATCCTCTTTATCGTCAATATTAGCCTCGATCCGGGATGCAAGATACAGGGGTGTTTTTCCATCTGTGTTCTCTTGGTTCACGTTAGCCCCTTGACTTATTAGATATCTCACTTTATCAATATAACCAAACTGTGATGCTGTATGTAGGGCTGTGCATCCGTTGTCGTCTGCCTTGTCCACATCAGCACCGTGACTTGTGAGATATTTCACTGTTTCGAGATTACCGTGATACGATGCAGAAAGCAGGGGTGTACATCCGAAACGGTTCGTTGTATTTATATCGGCTCCATGACTTGTTAGATATCCAATTGTATCGAGATAATCCAATTCCGATGCTAAAGACAGGGCTGTACTTCCTCCGCTGTCTTCCCTATTCACCTCAGCGCCGTGACTTATAAGATGTTTAACTGTATCGAGATGACCATTCTGCGATGCTTTATGCAGGGCTATCGATCCGTCATTGTCTGCTGCGTTTACCTCAACCCCCTGACTTGTCAGATATCTCACTGTTTCGAGATGACCATTCTCTGATGCTACATGCAGGGCTGTAATTCCGTCATTGCCCTCCTTCTTCAGCTCAGCCTCTTGACTTATTAGATATTTGACGGTATCAAGATGCCCATTCTCGGTTGCAAGATATAGAGGTGTAGATCCGTCCTCGCTTCCCTTGTTTACTGCAGCCCCTTGACTTATCAGAAATTTCACTGTATCGAGATGGCCATTCTGTGAAGCTACATGCAGGGCTGATAATCCGTCATTGTCTTCTTTCTGCAGCTGAGCCCCGTGATTAATCAAATATGTCACTATATCGAGATGGCCATTCTGCGATGCTTCATGCAGGACTGTGAACCCGTCATTTTGTGCCTTGTTCAATTCAACGCCTTGACTTGCCAACTGTTTCACTACATCAAGATGGCCATTCCGGGATGCACCATGCAGGGCTGTATATCCTTCAATGCTCTCCTTGTTTACCTCAGCCCTTTGACTTGACAGATATTGCACTGTACTTAGATGACCATTATGTGATGCTACATACAGGGCGGTAAATCCGCAATTGGTAGGCTTGTTTATCTCAGCTTCTTGACTTATCAGATATTTCACGGTTTCTAGGTGACCATTCTCAGATGCAGCATACAGAGGTGTAGATCCGTCATTGCTCGCCTTGTTCACTCCAGCCCCTTGACTAATCAGATATCTCACTGTGTCGATATGACCATTCTTGGATGCCGCATGGAGGGCTGTAAGTCCGTCATTGTTTTCTTTGATAACATCAGAACCCTTTTTTGTCAGAAGTTTGACAGTATCGAGATCGCCATTTAATGATGCGTCAAACAGAGGTGTTGATCCGTGTTTGTTGCCCTTATTAACATCGGCTCCTTGACTTATCAGATAAACTGCCGTATCGGAATGACGATTCAGAGATGCACAGTGCAGAGCTGTTAATCCGTCTTTGCCTTCCTTGTTAACATCGGCGCCTAGACTCATCAGATATCTCACCATATCCACATGACCGTTCTGCGATGCTACACACAGGGCTGTAAATCCGTCTTTGGAAACCTGGTTTACATCAACACCCTGACTTATCAGATATGTCACTGTATCGAGATGACCTTCCCGTGATGCTAATGAAAGGGCTGTTAATCCGCTTTTGTCTTCTTTGTTAATATCTGCGCCCTGACTCATCAGATATCTCACTGTATCTACATGCCCGTTCTGCGATGCTACACACAGAGCGGTCCTTCCGTCATTGGTAACCTTGTTTACATCAATACCCTGACTTATCAGATATCTAACAGTATCGAGATGACCTTCGTGTGATGCTACTAAGAGGGCTGTTAATCCGTTTTTGGCTTCACTGTTAACATCGGCGCCTTGACTCATCAAATATCTCACTGTATCTAAATGACCGTTCTCAGATGCAACATAGAGAGGTGTAGATCCATCCTTGTTCTCCATGTTCACGTCAGCACCTTGACTTATCATATAGTTTACGACATCGAGATTACCATAATGTGATGCTACACCAAGGGCTGTAAATCCTTCATTGGTAACCTTGTTTAAATCAACACCCTGGCTAATCAAATATCTCACTGTAGCGAGATGACCTTCCCGTGTTGCTACTGACAGGGCTGTTAATCCGTTATGGTCTTCCTTGTTGACATCTGCGCCTTGACTCATCAGATGTATCACTGTATCTAAATGACCGTTCTTAGATGCAGCACACAGCGGTGTCGATCCGTCTTTGATCTCCTTGTTCACCTCAGCACCTTGACTTATCATACATCTTACGACATCGAGATGACCATTATATGATGCTACACCGAGAGCTGTAAATCCGCCATTCGTTACCGTGTTTACATCAACACCCTGACTAATCAGATATCTCACTGTATCGAGATGGCCTTTCCGTGATGCTACTAACAAGGCTGTAAATCCGTTAGTATCTTCCTTGTTAGCATCTGCGCCTTGATTCATTAGATATTTCACTGTTTCTAAATGACCGTTCTCACATGCTACATACAGGGGTGTATATTTATCATTGCTCTCCGCGTTCACCTCAGCACCTTGGCATATTAGATGTTTCACTGCTTCAAGATTACCGCTCTGGGATGCTACATACAAAGCTGTACATCCATCCTTGCTGTCCTGGTCCGAATGTGATGTTACTTGAGGAGCAGATAATTTACCTATTTCCTTGCTTCCATCAGCCCCCTGACTCGTAAGATGACTCACAATATCGGGGTTATCATTTTTTGATGCTACATCCAGGACTTTTGAGGGTTCATTTTTTCCCTTGTCAACCTCATCTAATTGACCTGAAGGATATGTTTTGGTATCGGGATTTTCATTTTGTGATGGGACAAGTAGGGTAGGTAATTCACTTATTCCTGGTTTTACCTCAGCACTTTGATTAGTCAGATATTTCACAGCATCGAGATTAGTATTCGCCGATGCTACATGCAGGGCATTTGAACTTTTAATTTCTCCCTTGTCAACTTCAGCTACTTGGCCGGAGACTTCATGCAAGGTGGTCAATTCGCCACGGCTGTCCTTGTTCATATCACCATCCTGATGGCTCGTGGTATTGCTATCACCGATCTGCATTGCTACATGCAGGGCTGTAGATTCGTCATTGTTTCCGTCGACCACTTCAGCTACTTGACATGCAAGATGTTTAACTGTCTCAAGATGACCATTCTGTGATGCAAGAGACAGGGCAGTTAATCCGTCAATGTCTTCCTTGCCAACATCGGCGCCATGACTTATAAGATATTTCACTGTATCGATATGACCATTCTTGGATGCTACATGTAGGGCTGTCAATCTGCCTTTGCTTTCCTTGTTAACCTCAGCACCTTGACTAATCAAGAATTTCACTGTATCGAGATGCCCATTCTCGGATGCTACCTGTAGGGCATTTGAGTTTTCAATGTATCCCTTGTCATGCAGGGTTCTCAATCCGCCGTTGCTGTCCTTGTTCTTATTACCATCCTGATGTTTTGTGGCATTGAGATCACCGATCTCCGATGCTACGTGCAGGGCTTTTGTTTCGTCATTGTTTCCCTCGACCACTTTAGTGACTTGATTTGTAAGATATTTAACTGTCTCAAGATGACCATTCTGTGATGCAACGGACAGGGCAGTTAATCCGTCAATGTCTTCCTTGTCAACATCGGCGCCATGATTTATTAGATATTTTACAGTATCGACATGACCATTCTTGGCTGCTACGTGCAGGGCTGTCAATCGGTCTTTGCCTTCCTTGTTTACCTCAGCACCTTGACTAATTAGATATATTACGGTATCGAAATGACAATTCTGTGTTGCAACATGCAGGGCTGTAAATCCGTCTTTGTCTTCCTTATTAACATCGGCTCCTTGACTAATCAGGAATGTCACTGTATCGAGATGCCCTTTCTCGGCTGCTACATACAAGGCTCTGAACATGGTGAATCTTTCTATATATTTACTTGATTGTATTTACTGTAGAGGACCACTCATGGGTGCTGCATATACAGGGCTGTCATTCCATAATTGTCTTCCTTGTTTAGCTCAGCCATTTGCCAGACATTGCGCTGTATCGAGACATTCCCTTTGTGATTGCATATATACATGGCTCTACCTCCTTATTGCTTTTCTTGTAGGCATCAGCGCTTTGGCCTTTTAACTATTCAATGTATCACATCAATGTAATACTTGTATATGCGCCAAACGTGGCAGATATAATGCACCTTTGTTCTTTGCCACACCAGTCCAATGCTATTTATAACATTTTAGTATCAAGAATACAATGATGCAATACTCTCCATTGTGTTGTATTTTGGTACTATTTACGGTGTGTACGTCAACTCCGTTACTTATCAAATATTAAACTTCGGCATATTCATTTATATGCGCCACAGCTCGAGCCTAGATGTAACTCCAGTATTGGCCATTATCTGATATTTAAACAAGACAAACTTGCAAAATGATATTGGATGGACTTGCTATACACGTCTGTCAGTCTCGTGATTCTGTTGAAATGAAATTAAAACGAGAGGGAATTCGTCAAACATCCATGTGTGATACAGTATCCTACCCTGATAGCAGAAAGTGAGACACATGACTTCTTATTTATTTCGTGCATTAGCATCTCAAGACGACATAACTTCAAGACGACGTAAATAAGTTTTACTCGCGTACGTCGTCGTTAGAACAACATAGCAAGTAGTCGTAATGACATCATAATAAGGTAGTTTAAACAACACAAATTATAATTATGAAATAGATCAGTCTGCTATCAGGGTATTGGAAAAGCGATTCAAAGGACGCACTTACAATTCCATGTCATTTACGTTACAATGTAACATCCAGTTTGTAGTTTGGTCTAAGCAAAAAATTGTGTGTCCTAACAAAACAATTTTTTTTATTATCCTGACAATTCAAATATATACATATATATCATATATTCGGACCCGGAAATAAGACACTAATTACTCTAAGTAATTATATAATAAGTTTTCTGTCTGTACACTTACTAAATATTGGATATTATCTGAAAAAGTACAATAAACTACTGATATATTGTAATTCATAGATTAATTGTGGATGTGATATTACACAACCATTCAAACATTTCGTTTAGCTTTAAAAAGGCCAGTCAGTCAGTAAGTTTGAATCACGTGCGCATGATTCTCGCTGTAAGTGAGGGGGGGGGGGGGGGGGGGTGAGGGGGTTATCATACCATACTTCCGATCACCACTTCCACAGTTTCACTAAGTTTTCACCAAATTTGGTGACTTTTCCTAAAATCTTATTGCAAAGATTTTGTATACAATTTGACTTGTTTAAGTACTTCCTGTTGCTATGGTAACCATTAACTGGAGAGCATGTAATTATTATTATTTTTAAAAGACAAAATTGCGTAAACCAATGAATATAAAAAATTAATTAAATCAAATATAGTTTTGATGTATGTTTATGATATGTTTGTGATTAATATATGATAAAGGGATTTCTCATGATGTGTACAAACATTTTGAAAAAAACAAAAAAAACAATTTGGTTCAAGTCTATAGGGTAAAAATAGAACTGTAATGTGTCTGATAAGTTGTGTGAAGGTCAACTCCACAATGACTTTGTGGACCTAATGGGACTCTAAACCAATCAAATTCTACAGAAATGTCATGAGCTATGTTCCAGAATATGTGATATTTTATGATTATGTTAAAAAGTTAAATTTACCTATTTGATAACTGTCCATTTGGAGAAAACAGATCAACACGTCTCATTTTCTTTGTTTTTTTCATCATATTATCGTTAATAGCGCCCTCCTATGGTGATCTTAAACAAATCTTTATTATTGCAACTTGTAAAACTTGACACGCTTGACACGTGTGTCAAATATGAAAGTCGTTGATTGGATAATAATGAAATAAGAGAGGGGGTGGGGGCCTTTGAGCCCCCCCCCCCCCCACTGTGGTTAACTCGTCGTTTGACTATTAATGAAATGCACGCAAATGAATTTAGTATCATTGTTCAAATCCTTAAAACTTACTACTAATTGTTTCTCATATCTTATCATATTTATATTAACAATCAAAACTCAAGACAGATTTCGGTTTTTCAAATTTCCATTTCGTTCACAAGATATTTACGATTAAAGTGTATCTGAATGTACAGTGTAATGAGTAGGTGAATACCACTTTGCTTTGTGCTCACATCTCAGCCAATAAACATACAATTGACGTAATGTTTTACACATTACTTTGTGGACATATCAGACCATACCATGACACATTATTACTAAGCACTCATCACTTTGTCTCAACAAATTTACTAGATCCCTTTAATGCGAGCAGCATAATTATAGAAAAGGAACTAACTCCTAAGTAGGTACAAGACGAGGTACAAGAAAACGGTCAATATACAGGGAGTAGCGGTTACCTTTTATTACGAGCAGGAAGAGCTGAATGCAGGTTCTAGAGATTATTGGGAAGTGATGGCCAACGTCGGGATGATGGCCTGCAGCTACTGCGGAGCGATATACTGTTAAGTAGTTCGAAATGCGACTTACAGCAAGACACACTGGGCTGCGAATTAAAAGAGAAAATACGAAACGTTATACAGGGTGGCCCTAAAGAAACGGAACAGAGCGTTCCCATTATTGTCAATTTCTAACAAGTCAGTGTGTGTTTAATCGCACTAACTGCCCGTTATAACATAAGTGGGCATAATTGTTCGACACTTTGACGGGGAGTAAGTGCGATTTATCTGGCACTGAAAAATTACACACATGGGAACTTGATATGGTGTCACTCACAGCGCCCTAAAACATAAAACTACACGACCAAAATGATGCTTCGTGGTATCGTTTTTCATTGGAAAACACCCTTTCCGATGGACATACTAATGTTGTTATTTTTTGGGGGAAGTGCCCCATTCCATGTTTTGGCCCACCCTGTATAGTATGAAAGAGATGTGACACAGATTCAAAGTTGAGAATAAAATGTTACTTCTGAAAGAGAGTCCCAATTCGTAGTCTCAGAAAGGTCTCTCTAATAATCGTAACCATGTCTTTATTCATATTTCTACTCTTAAGCCTTCCAATGCATAATGTGCGATGTGTTTCGATATTCATAATGCAATAGCAGGATCGCAGGGTGAAATGGTGCTCCGCTTTTGTGACTGCTCTAATCGGCCCGGGTTCAAACTATGGCTGCGGGTCTCAAAAGGTGATGAAAAGGGGCGAATAATTGTATGATTAATAACACACTTTACTATTATAATTTGTTTTTAAAAATCCTGAATTGAGACTCCATTTTATATATGAATAATCTCTTCACCGGTGAGAGAGCTTAAAGCCCAACATTGGCACAAACAGCATGCTAATACTATACAGGGGGGGGGGGGAGGGGGCAGAAAATGTTTTTCGGCCTAATGACATCCCAGCAAGGGGCTCGTAGAGGTGGAGCTCATACAAAACACACAACAACAAGAAGCAATTAAATGTCTACACAAATGTTAACAGTCGGTAGAATATATTTAATCTTCCACTGAGCTAGACCGTCAACAATAAACACATTTATGAGGTAGGCCTAGAGTAGATTCAAGTGAAGTACTTTGTTGACATGTGCAAAATATTATGAATGTTCGATACAATGTACATTATCGCTAATGTCAAGTTAAATAGAAGATATATAGCCTAGTAATGAGCACACATGTTTAGTGATATTGACTAACTCATGGCAGTGACTTTGCACACGGTCACGACTTTCCAGTGGATAGTTCAACATCTGAACACATGTGCTCTTATGCTCGAATTGTTAATACAAATACAATACGGTATGAAAAGGAACCGCTTGTATTCCAATTGGATTTTGTGGCGTTTGACAATGTTACTATGAGCCCGTTTAAACGATTCATTGCAATCGTGATTGGAATCATGTTTACAATCACGGTGATTCTGTTTCCTTCCGTTAACACTACAAAAAAGACTTCGCGCAAACTGTGCTTACAATGGAGCTTCTGGAGACGTACCTGTCAATCAAACAAGGATAATGGTATAACTACACTCCATGACTGCACGTAAAGCCTTTTACACTACCGATTCGCATTGTGTTTTGAGTGAATCATGATTGGAAAACAACTCTGACCCATGATTCGAGTTTAGCGATTCATGATTCTAGTTTAGGGTTCACACGGTCAAAACTACCGTGATCAGAGTGAAAATAAAGATTGAAATCACGCAAATGGAGACGTGTAAAAGCACTCCTAATCCCCTTAATTTCATTTGCCCAATCAGACTCATGGAAAGTAAATAATAAATGGGGAAGAACGCAAATCTACCTTTAGAAGTCCGTTTCCACAATTCAGTAATTGTGTCATAATAAGGGCAACAACGAATCTAATATTTCTTTAATTAGACTACTGGCTATCTAATCATGCGCCCGACCCCCCTTGGAGCGACCGCTGATTAACACACACACACATTACATCAACGTATGATATCAATTCCATTGTCACCAAACCCGGGTACGATCCTTCACACGCACATATCAAAAGCTTCAATGAAGTGCATAGCCTGAGGGTTAGGGCCCAGTTTTGTTAACGAATATCTTCTATTAATTACAAAATAAATGTGGGAAGGGACAATCCTGAATCAAATAATATTCCTGTGATCGTACCATCTACCATAAAGCTACACCATATGTCTATGATAACAAACACATCCATCAATATCTGTTGAAGTTGCCACGTTATGTCAAACCAACAAGCAAGTCATGTTTTATAGATACAAAATGTCCAAAGTAAGTTTCGATATGACAAACTTCGTTCACAGGGGTTCACATACATGACACGCTTCAGCGCCAATCAATCGATCGTCGCCATGGATACCACTCCACTGTGTCATATGTTCAGTTTACTATTTTATTCATTCCAAAATAAATGTACCATGAATAATTATCATACATCACCGAACAATAATGTTAATAAATGCCTTGAACGTGTCCTTGAACGTCACCCATATACACACACACAAGCAAATCATTAAGTTGTTCTTTAGTTACCACGTTAAGTCAACACCAACAATCAGGTGACGTCTTATATCAATTAAATGTCAACATTGAGTTTCCATATGACCGATACATACAAGGTGGAATGAAAATAACAGAACGTGTTATAATCACGATGTATTACTATGATACATTTCCCCATGTGTCATAGTCATAAGGGATTTATGTTTTATAATCTGACTTCAATAATGTACAATTGCATTTGATTGAATGAACTTTCAAATCTTAAATGTGTTAGATTTAAACCTGGATATAGAATAAAATACATTGTATGTGCCAATCCAATATGCAATATTCGGTTTAGGGTTGAGTCAATCAGTAAAACTCTTTTATTCGTTATGAAAGTATCGTGGCATGCTCTTAATTGAATTTAAAGTTAGTGTTCAGTATCGGTGTTTCCCGAAGTGCCCCCCGATATTTATTTGTGAGATAAATGAAAAACTGACTGTCAAATTCGAAAGAACAACATTATTTTAATGACAGAATAAACTTGATTTGATAAAAATCGGTTAATAAATGGCTGAAATGTCCAAAAATATATTTGTATTCACAATGTTTTTTACCGGCAATCTCCGGGTAATATTTTAGAATTAAAAAGAAAAAATGCTCGAAGACTAATTTGAATACAATCTGAATAGGTTTTTAACAAGTCGTTAATGATATCTCTATTGAATCATTATTGTAAGAAACATTAAATGCACAATGTTGTATGACAAAAGGCTAAAACCAATAATTATTTTTAAATATCGCCCTCTTACGTTGTAACGGCTCTTTTTGAATGATAAAAGGGGTTTTACTTAGTCGTTTGTAATTATATATACTTTTTGAGCATGGTGAAGTTATAACTATTACTTTAATCCGAAATAGTGCACTTTATGGTAACTAAAGTTAGGTTTGAACAATACTCGACTATCCCTTTAATTATAATAATCAAAACAATGATTATAGTCATCTCCCTTTGATCGTGCGCCCGGGCTTAAAGGGATAGTTGAGTAAGGAGAGTACAGTTTTGGTGAAACAGAATTTTAGTAACCAAAACCTGCATCATTGTCATTACAAACTAATAGTTATAACTAGAAAGGAACACAAAATTACAAATAACGTAGTAAAGATCATGTTATCATTCAAAAAGAGCCATTAAAACGTAAGAGGGCGCTCTCTAAACACTCATCGGTTTCAACCATTTTGAATAAAAATTGTGCATGTGATGCTTTCTTGAAATAGTGATTAGAAATAACCAACAACTATTTAAATACCTATTTTGTAACTTTTTGAAAAGAGGCAGCATTTTTTTGAATTTTTAACGGCTGGTTCAAAATTCTCTAATAAACCTGGGGCCCCAGGTTTATTACAAATTGTTATATTTATCGATATTTCAGCCGTCTCTGAACCGATTTTGATCAAACAAAGATGATTGTATTATTTAAATATTATGCTCTTTCAAATTTTACACTCAGTTTTGCATTACCTCACAAAAAATAAAAGTAGTCTAGCGCCCTCTCTACCAAAACTCAACTATCCCTTTAAGATGTGACCCTTATTCACAAACGAACAAATCATCAATATCTGTTTTAAATTACCACGTTGAGTCAAAACAAGAAGCAAGTGAATTTAAAGAATGTTAATGTCAAACGAACGTTATAACAAGTATAATGGGATAGATAAATGGTGCTTCGCATATACCTCAAAATACAAATCCTACAAGGGGGGGGGGGGGGGAGTGCATTCTGAGTGGTAAAACATAATTGAAAGACTAATCAAGTTACCAATTCATTTATTATGAACTAAAACTAGATTTCTCTTCAGCAAATGATACTAATCTCTTTTTCATAGTGCGCCCGACCCGGATATGAACCTTGGCATGTGACAGGCTCCATTGTCAATCAATCGATCGTCGTCATGGATACCACTCCAGGGTGCAGTGTTAGGGTTCGGGTCGAGTTGTCGTTCAGTATAACTCTTTTATTCATTCCAAATTTAATATGCTCTTCTTCTAATTGAATACATAATACAAATACATTATTATCATAATCTGCTTTACGTCGTGCCTCAACCCCCATAAAGCGATCCCCGTATACACACAGAACCAAATCATCAATATATGTTCTTTACTTACCACGTTGATTCAACCCAACAATCAGGTGATGTATTTTAGAAATGAAATGTCAAAATTCAGTTTCCACATAATTGTGAGATACATGTTGGTTAGAATCTAACAGAGCGTGTTACAAATACTATGTATCACTTTTCCCCTGTGTCATCGGCAGTAGGGGGTTATGGCGCACAACTTCACTGCAATAATTATGATTTTATTCGACTGAATGATCTTTAAAGTGATCTAGTAACTTGATCTGAACGCTTGAATCGTTTTAACGAAAGGGAAATTTGAAAAACCGAAACCTTTCCCATGCTCTTATAGTTTATACGAATACAACAAGGTATGAGTGAACCGCGAGAATACCAATTGAATATTGAGGATTTGGACAATGTTACTATAATGCTCTTTCAATTTGTAAGTGTTTTAAATTAAGGGATATAACATAAAGTACTGTACATCCAGTGTTTAGTGTTAGTGTAAGCCGCCTAGTCGATCAGTGCAACGTTCTAAATTAACGTGGACTGCTCTAAATTGCACATATATATAATATGAATCAAGTTATTGATTAATTTATTATGAAATGAAACTATCTTTAAGCTAGTGATAATAATCTCCTTTTCATAACGCGCCCGACCCGGATATTAACCTTAACACATGACACGCTCCATTGTCAATCAATAGATTGTCACCATGGATATCACTCCAGGGTGTAGTTTAAGGGTTCGGGTCGAGTTGTCATCTAGTATAACTAGTTTATTAATTTCAGAATAATGGACCATGCTTCTAATTGAATATATGAAGAAACAAACTTATTATCATAATATGCCTTACTTCGTGCCTCAATCCCATATACACACACAAGCAGATCACCAATAGCTGTTCTTTAGTTACCGCGTTGAATCAAACCACAGACAGGGTCCCGTTGCAGACCGAGATACAATCAATGGTATTTTTCGATCGATTGTATCTCTTCCTGCAACGGGGCCCAGGTGATGTTTTCTAGACACGAAATGTCAAAATTAAGTTCCGACATAATATGTGCGATACACGTGGTGGAATCTAGCACAGCGTGTTATAAGTAATATGTATTACTATTGAATTGAATTGAATTTATTCGGCAAAAAAGTAAAATACAAAATATCACAAAATAAATGTACATATACAATTAAAAGCCGGGACCTCTGTGAAGCAGCAGCTTGTATTTGAGGCCCCAATAAATATACATTTACAATAAAACGATGAGCAGCATATAGCAGGTACTTTATATATCACAATCATACGCATTCACACAGGATAGGAACGAGAGAGGGAAATAAAGGGGAGAGATCTAGTCAGTCATGGATGACAGCTCATGAAACGCAAAGCGTTTGAATAGGGTTTTGAAACGAGTAATAGTAGTGCTAGATTTGAGTTCTTTACTAATAGAATTCCATTCATGTACACCAGTGAAACTAATTATGTTCTGATTGTTAGGTGAGTAATGGGTTGGCGTAAATTTTGACTATTCCGAGTGGGATAGGTATGACACAAATGATTGGTTCTAAACATATTATTAAACATTTCTGGAAGAATACCATTGTGTAATTTAAACATAAAAATAAGAATATTGAATTTCACAAGATAAGGTATTGGAAGAGTTTTCAATTGTACAAAAATAGGAAGAGAATGACTAACATAATGACTATTTGAAATAATACGTATTGCACGTTTCTGGAGTAAAAGTATCTTATTTGTGTTTGCTTTACATGAGTTTCCCCACATTTCATTACAATAATTTAAGTGTGGTAACATGATTGCATTATAGATATAAATAAATATCCTACAAAGAAAACATGTTTTAAACTTATACAATACTCCAATACTCATAATATGATATTTCCAATCTAATGATTCATGAATAATAATACCTAGACAATTAATTGTCTCAGTTCTTTCTATACTTTATCATGAAGGAGATGATTTAAGTCCTGATTTTATTTAATTCAGTATAATAATAATAACTGTTATTTAAATACGCTATTCACGTGTATTTCATATCGTTTACAAAGACACAGAAATACAATTATACAATAAAAAACTTAATAATTACATACATAAAAATATTAACTTAATAATCAATCACAAAACAGGGAAAAGGTGTGTCTTTAAGTGCGATTTAAATGCACCAGATTGCATTATTTCAAGTGAAAATTTGCAAAAACTCACTTACTCACTAACTTGGAAGATACTTCATGGTGTGGCACCTTCTTACTTAAATGAGTTAGTCCGGTCATATGTACCACAACGTAACCTCCGCTCCTCAAATAGATTATTATTAGAAACTCAAAAAACACGCGTTACTTATGGAAATAGAGCATTTTTTGCATCAGCTCCAGATTTATGGAATAGATTACCCTTAGAATTAAAAACAAAAGAATCTCTTGAGAAGTGTTTAAAAGTAAATTAAAATCATACTTGTTTAGTGTAGCTTATTAATATATTAGTTGCTTGTATTGGTATTTTTGCTTGTTTAAGATTTCCCTCTATTTTCTCTTCTTCTTTCCTTTGTTATGCGACTCGGAATAGGCTACCTAGATAGATGGCGCTTTATAAATGCTTGATATTATTATTATTATTACCGTTGGAATGGGAACACCCTCACAATCTTCGAGAGATTAATATAAATGTTGTTTTGAATATTATTATATCCAATTAAAGAGTACCATCACCCAAAAATAATATCCTTATATTATATGAAAGGTACCATCTGTTCCATTCCATCAATAAGTTTACATAAATATGTGTCCAGAAAATATATATTATTGGAAAACCAATCACCCTTCATGAATTCAGTGGTCAGTATATACGAGACTACTGTGTGCGGAGCGACGAATCGCCCAGGATTCGTTTGTCTCCCAACGTACGCGTGAATAGCATTGGCGCACTCGCAAACGCTTGGCCGGTATGGAACCAGGATATAGTAGTGGTTCCGTAAGTGGTGGAAATTAATTGCTTTATCTATGAATTACACAACCCCTTGTAAAATGTTAGGTCTCTATTTGATATCACAAAAATGTAACAAAACATATAAGTATGCATTGTTCTTTGCCTGGTAGTCCACAAAAGAGCAGGACACGTTATATTTGAACGAATAAAAGAGTTTCACTGATCGAATCGACCCTAACCATAATACTACACCCTAGATCGGCACGTACATGTACATGTCAAATCCAAGTTTTAATTCAAAACACATAAGACTTTGCAGTTCATTCACGCGAATAGAATTGTATCATAATTACAGTGAAATTATGCGACATAAATCCTTAAAGAATATACCACAAGGGAATAGTAATAATATTGATACATATTATTATAACACGCTCTGTTGGATTCCTCCTTCAAGATATCGCACATATGTCGAAAATGTTGAAATTTCATTTCTAGAAAACATCACCTGATTGTAAGTTTGACTCAACGTGGTAACTTAAGAACAGATATTGATGATTTGCTTGCGTGTTTGTATATAGGGGGTCGCTGTATGGGGTTTGAGGCACGAAGTAACACAGATTATAATAATAATTTGTTGGTATTATATATTCAATTAGAAGCAGGACACGTTAATTTTGGAATGAATGACAGATTTTTACTGAACAACGACTCGACCCAAACCCTACCACTACACCTTTGAGTGGTATCTATGACGACGATCGATTGATTGACAATGGAGCGTGTCACATGCCAAGGTTCATATCCGGGTCGGGCGCATTATGAAAAGGAGATTATTATCATTAGCTTAAAGATAAATCTATGTCGAAACTGAATTTCGACATTTCATTTCTAGAAAACATCACCTGATTGTTAGTTGACTCCACGTGGTAACTAAAGAATATATATTGATGATTTGCTTGTGTGTTTGTATATAGGGGTCGCTTCATGGGGGTTGAGGCACGAAGAAAGGCAGATTATACTAATAATTTGTTTGCTCCTTATATACATTTGATTGTTACAATCGCGAAATTGAGCGGGAAAACCTATACTAGAATTATTATGTTATATCTATGTGCCCAAACAACTAAAAACAGAACTGTATCATGATAATAAGGGATTCATATCGTCACAATTTATCTCAATATGATTCCATGTTATTAGATTTAATGAATATTAAAGTCATATGTGATTTTGGATTAACACGCATATAAAACTCACACGCATATAAAACACACGCATATAAACACACGCATATAAACACACGCATATAAAACTCATATACGCCGTAGGCTGTGTTTTAAAGGACAATGAAATCCAGACAAATTGTTGTATGCACTATAAGACACTAAATATAATGAATAGTCTCTGAAAATTTGAGCACAATCGGTCAAGAAATAAGAAAACTATGGCTCTTTGAAAAGAGCCATGTATTTCTTCGAGTGACTCAAATTGGCAACGCACTCTGGCAAAGTTGTGGACAACTCCCCATACATTTTGTACACAAAATTTCAGTTTTGTTAAATTTTTTTTAAAATTTATGTTTACCCTTCGTTCGAGTTCAACATATGTTTTGTAGAATGCTTTTATACATAGCATATCATGAGTTGGGGGAATGGAAAAATGGGACTATGAAGAAAACTGTTAAAATGGGAACATTTGTGTACAAAACATATGGGGAGTTGTCCACACACTTATGAGAGTGCGTTGCCAATTTGAGTTCCCCATAAGAATAAATGGACATCTTCAAAGAGCCGTAGTTTTCTTATTTTTTACCCGATTATGCTCTAACTTTCAGAGATTATTCTTCTTAATCTCTTCAAGACTATGAAAGCAACATTTTGCTTGGGTTTCATTGCCCTTTAACAGTCTGCTCTTCAATACATTTTAATCGCTAAAACAGGATTCAAATACTGTCACCTTTATCATGCGCCCGACCCCCATCCCATAAAACGACCACCGACTTACTCGTATAGGGAATTCATCAATATTAGCTTTATAGTTATAACAGCGAATTAAATCATAGCATGTGATGTGTTTGTAACAACTAAACTGTCAACGTGCCTAAAATTATTTCGATATTCCCGGCTATTTAAAATCAACGTAACTCTAAATAATACATTATCTCTAGGCAGAGCCTTAAAACGATCGCTAGAAGCTAAATTTGATGACATTTTTTTCTTTACATACTACTCTTTATTCATTGTAGTTATTTAAATTAACATGTTGGATGCTCAAAAAATTTACGTCGTTCTAATTATACCTGTTAATTGTATCGTTATATTGTAATTGTAATTCAATTTGACACACATTGTAAAGCTTTATGTTTGCTTTTGAGTGGTCTGTTTCTATATGCGCTCTTTTTGTTTTATTTTACAGCAATAATTAAAGTAATATTCAACATACTCTACACATCACAATATTACATTGAAATGTCACACTTGAAAACCCTGTGAGGCGCTTGTCCCTCAAATCGCTTTAGTTTTAAAGAGATAGTTGAGTTTTGGTAAAGAGAGTACAACTTTGGTCAAACCGAAATTTTACTAAACCGAAATTTTACTAACCCAAACCTGCACCATTACGTTACAATCTTATAGTTTTAACTCCACCATGTTAAACAATTTTGGTCAAACTGAATTTTTAGTAACCAAAACGTGCACCATTACGTAACAAACTAAAAGTTATAACTCCACCATGCTCAAAATGAATACACAATTACAAATGACTAAATAACAAACCTGTTATAATACGTGTAGTTTGCGGTTGCACAATGTGAGAGGGGTGGATAGGTGAGTCCTGAAAAGGACTATGGTAGTCCTAGAAAGGACTGTTGGTAGTCCTAGAAAGGACTGTTGGTGTAGTCCTGAAAAAAAAGGACTGTTGGTGTTGTCCTGAAAAGGACTGTTGGACTGTTTGGACTCTCCTAGAAAGAATACCAACAATCCTTTTCAGGACTACACCAACAGTCCTTTCTAGGACTACCAACAGTCCTTTCTAGGACTACCATAGTCCTTTTCAGAACTCACCAATCCACCCCTCTCACATGGTGCAACCGCAAACCACACGTATTATATACACCACCATGGAAACCGATACTTACAAGCAACATTTAACAAACCTGTTATCATTAAAAAGAACTGTTCAAACTTAAGAGGACGCTATCGAAACACTCATCGGTTTCAACCATTTTGAATAAAATGTTGTGCATGTGCTGTTTTGTTAAAATAGTTATTAGTCAATCAACAACTATCAGAAAACCTCTTTTGTAAATTTTGTAAAAGAGGAAGCATTTTTAAAAACTTTGTAACGGCTGGTTCAAAAGTTTCGAATAAATGTGGGGCCCCACAATTATTACAAATGGTTGTGATTTTGGATATTTCAGCCATTTCTGAACCGATTTTGATCAAATAAAGTTTATTCTTTTATTAAAATTGTATGCTCATTTCGAATTTGACACTTAGTTTTTCATTATCTCACAAATTGTGGTTTTGTGTAGGTCCCTCTATACCATAACCTCAGCTATCCCTTTAAATGCTCATGTGGTTAGAATATATTATGGCCCGTATGGAACCAGGATATAGTAGTGGTTCCGTAAGTGGTGGAAATTAATTGCTTTATCTATGAATTACACAACCCCTTGTAACATGTTAGGTCTCTATTTGATATCACAAAAATGTAACAAAACATATAAGTATGCATTGTTATTTGCCTGGTAGTCCACAAAAGAGCAGGACACGTTATATTTGAACGAATAAAAGAGTTGCACTGATCGAATCGACCCTAACCATAATACTACACCCTAGATCGGCACGTACTTGTACATGTCAAATCCAAGTTTTAATTCAAAACACATAAGACTTTGCAGTTCATTCAAGCGAATAGAATTGTATCATAATTACAGTGAAATTATGCGACATAAATCCTTAAAGAATATACCACAAGGGAATAGTAATAATATTGATACATATTATTATAACACGCTCTGTTGGATTCCTCCTTCAAGATATCGCACATATGTCGAAAATGTTGAAATTTCATTTCTAGAAAACATCACCTGATTGTAAGTTTGACTCAACGTGGTAACTTAAGAACAGATATTGATGATTTGCTTGCGTGTTTGTATATAGGGGGTCGCTGTATGGGGTTTGAGGCACGAAGTAACACAGATTATAATAATAATTTGTTGGTATTATATATTCAATTAGAAGCAGGACACGTTAATTTTGGAATGAATGACAGATTTTTACTGAACAACGACTCGACCCAAACCCTACCACTACACCTTTGAGTGGTATCTATGACGACGATCGATTGATTGACAATGGAGCGTGTCACATGCCAAGGTTCATATCCGGGTCGGGCGCATTATGAAAAGGAGATTATTATCATTAGCTTAAAGATAAATCTATGTCGAAACTGAATGTCGACATTTCATTTCTAGAAAACATCACCTGATTGTTAGTTTGACTCCACGTGGTAACTAAAGAATATATATTGATGATTTGCTTGTGTGTTTGTATATAGGGGTCGCTTTATGGGGGTTGAGGCACGAAGAAAGGCAGATTATACTAATAATTTGTTTGTATTATATATTCAATTACATGCAGGGCACATTAATACTGGAATTAATAAAAGAGTTATACTGAACGTCGACTCGGCCCGAACCCTAACACTACACCCTGGGGTGGTATCCATAGCGACGATCGATTGATTGACAATGGAGCGTGTCACGTGGCAAGGTTCATATCCGGGTTTCGGTCGTCGCCATGGATACCACTCCAGGGTGTAGTGTTAGGGTTCGGGTCGAGTTGTCAGTATAACTCCTTTATTCATTCCAAAATAATGGGCCATACCTTTAATTGAATATATAATACAAGAAACATTAATCATAATGACCTCCAATAGATCGTGCGCCCGACATCATGGCGCAACCCCTCATGTACACACAAACAATTCATCAATATTTGATTTTAGTTACCAAGTTGAGTCAAATCAACAACCAAGTGATGTTTTATAGAAACTAAATGTCAAATTAAGTTTCGATATGCCAGATACATGTAACATGTGTAAAGTGAAATACTGTATAACAAAGCGCGTTATAAATGCTTTGTACTATAGGTTTTCCCGCTCAATTTTACACCTTTTTTCAATCAAATTCATTAAGAGTCATTCAAATTCACGCAAATGCATTGCCACGTTATCGTTGGTATCAGTCTTTCAAATTCAGAATAAGTGCAAACAAATTCATGCATACGCATACGGTTTCGTGAATAGACACAATAGTTCATTTATGGGCACTCGAATTCGCGAATGTGCAGTAACGCCAGCGTGAACTACGTGCCATTTTGAATGACCATTGATGAAAAGGTATGCTCTTTGTGCAAATTCACTTGCTCAGACGTGATTTTGAACGACTATGTACGAATTCGAATGCTGCTTTGACACGGCAATCGCAAATCGCGCGAATTCGTTTGCTCCTTATATACATTTGATTGTTACAATCGCGAAATTGAGCGGGAAAACCTATACTAAAATTATTATGTTATATCTATGTGCCCAAACAACTAAAAACAGAACTGTATCATGATAATAAGGGATTCATATCGTCACAATTTATCTCAATATGATTCCATGTCATTAGATTTAATGAATATTAAAGTCATATGTGATTTTGGATTAACGTTTGGACACACACATATAAAACTCATATACGCCGTAGGCTGTGTTTTAACAGTCTGCTCTTCAATACATTTTAATCGCTAAACATGATTAAAATACTGTCACCTTTATCACGCGCCCGACCCCCATCCCATAAAACGACCACCGACTTACTCGTATAGGGAATTCATCAATATTAGCTTCATAGTTATAACAGCGAATTAAATCATAGCATGTGATGTGTTTGTAACAACTAAACTGTCAACGTGCCTAAAATTATTTCGATATTCCCGGCTATTTAAAATCAACGTAACTCTAAATAATACATTATCTCTAGGCAGAGCCTTAAAACGATCGCTAGAAGCTAAATTTGATGAAATCTTTTTCTTTACATACTACTCTTTATTCATTGTAGTTATTTAAATTAACATGTTGGATGCTCAAAAAATGTACGTCGTTCTAATTATACATGTTAATTGTATCGTTAAATTGTAATTGTAATTCAATTTGACACACATTGTAAAGCTTTATGTTTGCTTTTGAGTGGTCTGTTTCTATATGCGCTCTTTTTGTTTTATTTTACAGCAATAATTAAAGTAATATTCAACATACTCTACACATCACAATATTACATTGAAATGTCACACTTGAAAACCCTAGTGAGGCGCTTGTCCCTCAAATCGCTTTAGTTTTAAAGAGATAGTTGAGTTTTGGTAAAGAGAGTACAACTTTGGTCAAACCGAAATTTTACTAAACCGAAATGTTACTAACCCAAACCTGCACCATTACGTTACAATCTTATAGTTTAACTCCAGCATGTTAAACAATTTTGGTCAAACTGAATTTTTAGTAACCAAAACGTGCCCAAAAAACTCCACCATGCTCAAAATTAATACACAATTACAAATGACTAAATAACAAACCTGTTATAAAACGTGTAGTTTGCGGTTGCACCATGTGAGAGGGGTGGATTGGTGAGTCCTGAAAAGGACTATGGTAGTCCTAGAAAGGACTGTTGGTAGTCCTAGAAAGGACTGTTGGTGTAGTCCTGAAAAAAAGGACTGTTGGTGTTGTCCTGAAAAGGACTGTTGGACTGTTTGGACTCTCCTAGAAAGAATACCAACAATCCTTTTCAGGACTACACCAACAGTCCTTTCTAGGACTACCATAGTCCTTTTCAGGACTCACCAATCCACCCCTCTCACATGGTGCAACCGCAAACCACACGTATTATATACACCACCATGGAAACCGATACTTACAAGCAACATTTAACAAACCTGTTATCATTAAAAAGAACTGTTCAAACTTAAGAGGACGCTATCGAAACACGCATCGGTTTCAACCATTTTGAATAAAATGTTGTGCATGTGCTGTTTTGTTAAAATAGTTATTAGTTAATCAACAACTATCAGAAAACCTCTTTTGTAAATTTTGTAAAAGAGGAAGCATTTTTTAAAACTTTGTAACGGCTGGTTCAAAAGTTTCGAATAAATGTGGGGCCCCACAATTATTACAACTGGTTGTGATTTTGGATATTTCTGTCATTTCTGAACCGATTTTGATCAAATAAAGTTTATTCTTTTATTAAAATTGTATGCTCATTTCGAATTTGACACTTAGTTTGTCATTATCTCAAAAAATGTGGTTTTGTGTAGGTCCCTCTATACCATAACCTTTAAATGCTCATGTGGTTAGAATATATTATGAACCTGACTTAAACCCGAAGGATATAAATCAACTTGGGAATATGTGCGAGGGATAACCGGTGTAATGCATTCTGTTTGTATAATGAAAACAAACATATAGATAAACTGACCGGAGATAATTTATAGAGCAAAGCAATGGAAGTTCTCCGGGATTCGAACCCAATACTTACGGATCGTTAGACCCGGCTTTTCCACCTTAACTATAGAAAACTCCTGTGCGATGCTCGTCTCTGAAAACATAAGTACATGTTAAATGGCCCCAGTTCAAACAAAGTTTTCAAATTGTTGTCAATGTCCCATTATTGTAACTGTTAGGCCAACTTACAGCCAATCAGCATGGATTGTTGCTATGGTAGTTATAATACCTGAAACACATACAAAAATTTCATGAAATTTGTATAATTTATACATACGTCATGAGTCTAATAACGAGTGCAGGTAAAAGGTTTTCTACAGATTGTAACACCATATCGTTAATATGCAAATTAAGTGATCATCGCTGAATAACTTCAAAGAAATGTGTAAAAATGCTCATGTAGCAAACACAGTTCAATCCAATTATAATCTAATGATATCTTTAAGCATGGACAGTACACAGATTCAATTGTTTGAATTTGTTAACATCAAGTGGGTCATTTTACACAGTAGGCCTAATCGTTAATGGGATTCTCACATGAATGAGGCCAATTATTATCAATGTATGCGGATTAAAGCCCTGTTCTTGACGTGGTGAACCACGTATAATATGCTTAGATACTGTTAATAGGGTTAGATATTAGTAACGAGTGCAGGTAAAAGGTTTTCTACAGATTGTAACACCATATCGTTAATATGCAAATTAAGTGATCATCGCTGAATAACTTCAAAGAAATGTGTAAAAATGCTCATGTAGCAAACACAGTTCAATCCAATTATAATCTAATGATATCTTTAAGCATGGACAGTACACAGATTCAATTGTTTGAATTTGTTAACATCAAGTGGGTCATTTTACACAGTAGGCCTAATCGTTAATGGGATTCTCACATGAATGAGGCCAATTATTATCAATGTATGCGGATTAAAGCCCTGTTCTTGACATCGTGAACCACGTATAATATGCTTAGATACTGTTAATAGGGTTAGATATTAGTAAATAAGAAATTATTCAATTTAAACGAATTCAAATCCATCCTGCAAATAATATATGGAAGTGATTTCGTCTTTGTATTTGAATATTCAATGTTAATTCAGTATATCTCATGACTCATGTAACGTTTAATTCAACTGATTAATTTACCAACAAAATTAACAATGAATCAAACTAAAACTTAACATTTAAATGTAACACTTTAAAGGACATATTGTTTTGACTTCCTGTCCCGAGTTGTGGGGTTGGACCCTTTGAAGCAATCTTGAAAGATTCAATGTTGACACATTTGGGGACCAGAAGCCAAAGCACCACAGTACCGACATCTTTCCCGACAACAGAGTGATATAGAACCAAGATCAAATAGACGATGGGACGTTTTACCTACCAGTTTTCTTTCCTGAGATAAACACCCTTATGTATGTGTGGGCTTGTAGAAGGCACTTAATGCAATTCAAAACACAAAACCTGATTGTGCATCCCTAGTGAGCAAATACAACCTCATAAATTACTTTACAATAATGATATCGAGATCAGACAATTTAACATTATACAACAGTATTGCAACCACGATCAGCAACTGCACTTTCTGTAATTTCGTGTAAATTACAAGTCAAAGGGAATACTATGTTACTAATATACAACATTATTTACTTACCCCATAGGTATGCTTGAATTTCAATGCAGATCAGTTGCTCAATTTCGCGGGATTTCAAGGCATCATCGCTCCAGAGTTGTTGTGTAAGACTACTGCACACTGGATGTGCACTGGATGTTCCGGGTCTAGTCCGAGAATCAGTCTATGTTCCGATGGTTTTTCTACTGAGACTGCGTCTGGTTCCACTGACCACGTGATGGGCAGTACGACGTTATAAAATAAAAGGGAATCCCATACCGAGTTAGCTATTTCTAACTAGTTCCAGTCATGCCACTAATGTGACCGATATTTAGACCAGAAGGCTTTTTGCGAAGATCACTTATAGTTTGATATTCCAAGGTTCCGTGATGAGTTGAACATAATTATGTTTATTGTTCTGTAATAGTCAATCATTATGTCTCAGTCATAAATTTAAAGTTGTCAATGTATGCAGAGCATTGCTTATCAAAGTAATGGTTATTCGTTAAAGAAAAACAGTTCACATAAAATTGTCTGTCAGCTATTATTCAATACGTTGCTTATGTGTACGCCACATGCGATTCGAAAAAATAACATTATAATTATGTTATAAAAACACTTTGCATCGGAATCGAATTCCAATGTATGCAGTTACATAACTGCATTTTAATAGAGCGGTATGTTCCAGTACGTGTTCTGAGCGATTAAGTAGATCTGGATATGACCCTAATCAATAAATATGAAATATGATATAGCGAATCGCTTTATAGTGCACGTCAACGAGCCAACTCAGCGCACCCGATTCGAACACTGCGCATGTACTTAGCGATTCGCTAAGGGTGATGATATCACTGATAATAGTTACACACATTTAGTACGCGGACACAGTAGAATCGTAGGGTAGACACCCATCATATCTACTCACGGATGTTTATGTTGTTGCCATCAGCGGGATGTCTGGATGTGCGAATGAGCCAGTTGCATAAAGCCTTCTGCAGACAGAGCCGAGTCGACCCGATTCGACTGGTTTTCATTCGGATCGGCTCAGCTTTCAGTGCCTCGCCACACACATTTTGCTAGTCGAGAGACAGTCGGATGCCAGTTGGGGCCGATTCAAAACGATGAATCGGATCCAACTCTAGCCTGATTGAAACCAGTCGGATTGGGTCGAGTCGGCTCTGTCTGCAGATGGCTTAAGAGAGGCATCGCCTAACAATTATTTATCTTGATGTGTTAATCAAGTTTAAGCTAAATGAAAGAAGTGAGAATCGCCCCACCCACACATTGTTTAGAATTGTATTTTTTTTTTGGTATAAAATGTATATAATACACTTTTCTCACCTACCATGTTAAATACTACATCATAGCCTATCTGTTAGTGTAAGTATCTCTGATAAAATCTGCTTGAAAATGGACTAGTTTAGCAATTTAAAAATCACCTTCACACGTGCAATGCGTGGACAAGCTGGTGCAATGTGGAATTCGCGAGTTGTTTGGCTAAACCGGGTAAAATCCAAAAGTTTTTAAACCCCTACTGCCCTAGGGAGTCATTCGGTTAAGAGCTATTTTCTGCCCTGCATCACATCCGCCTCCCATTCCTACTCTTCAAAATCTGAATGTGCCAAGGTACGTTTTACCCGTTTCATTGATGACTCCGTAAAATGTTGCCCCTCTCACAAAGACGGATCGACGCGTATAAATCTAGGTGATATAACCTGTAACCTTTTAATTATGACTTCATATTGTTGTCTAAATCTCCAATAAACTCTAAGCCTCTGTGTCATATCAATTCATATTGCGCTCTTAATCCCGATCATATGATAAGTGTTTGAGCCAATCACGCATACGTTACGTTATATGATAAAACGCTCATTCGTTTGATTTATTCAGTTTATCGGCAATATAAAAAGATCGAATTAAAACTGAAAAGGCTGAACCCCATTACACGTTTACAATCTATAAATACAACAAGTATAGAAAAGAGTGTATGAATGCATATTGCTCAATAATATTTACCACTTTACAATTAAAACTTATTTAAGAATTATAGACCCTCATAACCGAATATAAGAGTTATATGATATGTAAATGTAGCTTACGTTCTCTTTTGTTTTAAGGGGAGGGCTATTTATAATATCATATTGAAGTTTGTTCCATTCACGAGTTGTATAAACATAAAATGAGTTAATATCGCTGTTCTAGAAAATGGTACCTTTGATTTTAATCAATTGTTCTTTTCTAATCCTAGTTGCATATTTGAACCTGTGTGTAGAGTTTACGAGCATCAAATTATTTTGTAATTTATAACAAGCAATCTATCTTTCTATGTATCAGGCTATAGTTCATCCCCACGTTGGACAAAGCTTTCCTCATGATATTTCCATTCTCTTCTATCTCTAGCTACCCTGGGCCATGTGGCCGTTGCCATGTATGATGTTAGTTCATCTCTCCTCAATCAGCTATCCGTCTATAGTAAAATCTTCATTATAAGGTTCGTGAATTATTACACTACATCCAATCACAATGGTTTTGAATACGTTCAAGTATAATTTTATGACTGTTACAGTGTGGATCCCAGGCAATACAACAATATTCTAAGCGTGATCTAATGATAGCTTTATACAGTTGCTTTGAAATATGTGGAGGACAATTAACAAATGATCTTTGTTACATACCTATTAGCTTATTACAGTTCCGGACAATGGTATTTCAAATTCAGAGTATCATTTATAACAATGCTAATATACTTTTCAAAGCGCGTTAGATCTAATTTATATCCATTGAATTAAGTTGAGCGCAAGCGATAACTGTATACAGGATCATATGCGCGCATGCTCGGCGACGCGTAGAGGCATTTGGCTACTACTTATACATATCTCTATTATTATTATTTTTGTATAGAGTTGTCCCATCCATCATTGTTCATTTTCAAAATAATATAGCTTCGGTATTAAGTGTACATACTTCTCCATGTTTCACTTTAGAGGCAGTCTGTAGTAGTATAGCCAGTTGTCGCGAAATGTTCGACAAGTTAAAGATTGACAAGCATGAGGAGGCTACACCGTGGATTGCCATTTTTAACTAGGCTAGTTTGTGCACACTGCTTAACATTAAGCCTGCCTAGGGTGTATCATGCACCATGCGAAGCACCTTGCGAAGAATTACGGAAAGTCGAGACTCGCAGCGATCCCGCTTTTGCGGTAGTATGCTACACCGATGAAACGTTCGTATGAATTTCTAGTTCATTTGGCAATAACTGCTTTCCCGGCTGTGTATTTTGTAAGATTACATTTCTAGCAGGTATGATTTGTGACGAAATGTAAACGAAATATAAACTATGGCAGGAGCCAGGCCCGTAGCCAGGATTTTTCAAGGGGGTGCGAAATTTACCAAAACGGGACCGAGACCAATGGTTGAGTCGTGTAAATCGAGGTGGGGGGGGGGGGGGGGGGGGCTCCGAGACCGCTGATTTAGATGTTTGAGACCGATAAAAAGTCCCGAGACCGATAGAAACTACACCAGAGACGAAACAAAAGAGGACTTTTCTGAATTCGGGGGGAGGCGCGTACATAAGCTACGTTGCTTGTATTTGGACATTTTAAACGTTTTATTATCAAAATAACAAAAATTAGATCATGAAATTTTTTTTTTATTATCAGAAACAAGTTTTCATCAATGTAATTAATCGTGTGTACTTTGGACTGTAAAATATGACAGATGTTACGTTACTTGTTTTTCAAATTTTAGACGTTTCATATATCAGCGAGTGTGAGAATAATCCAAGCAAAATTATTTTCTGTTACATGAATCGTTGATATTATTTTTTTGTAAATTTGGCGACGTTTTAAATTAGGGATGCAGTTATATTACCAAGCAGTAGATTGTTAAAGTTGCTTGTAATATCTTACACTGAAACATAATTATATTAAGACCCTCTAAAGGGAGCTACATGTAATACCTTTGATGCAGGGGCGTCGATCACGGGGGGGAGGGGGGGGGATGGGGGGATATATCCCCCCAATATTTGAGGTGGGGGGGGGGGGGGATGGCCTGTATTATCATCCCCCCAATATTTGGGAGGGTAAAAAAAAAGAAAAAAAGTATATACTGTATGTTATATTCCATGGATCTAATCTCTATGAGCTTTTCTTTCTGCCTTTATTTCACACCATCCCCTGCATAATAAATAAATGCATAACATGTGGTTTATGTTTAAATGAAAACTCTTCATCTCATTGTGTGCCATTGTGTGGTTACTTTGAGCATCCAGTTGTGTATGTGACTGATGTGTATAGTTTCTTATATCGTATGTCTTATGTTAGAAAGTCCTTACTCATTCCTCCATAAACAAAAGAAGTGCGATCCACCCTTTGGTTTTCTGCAAACTTGATTTCATTATTTGTGTTTATCTATAACACGGTAACTCAGAAACAAGTTTATAAAACGTGAAATTGATGCCTTAGGTATGCTTTAGATTGCACAATTTCAAGCCCCAAAATGCAAAAGCTTCCTACCGTGGGAGGGGGGACACCCCCTCCCAAACCCACCCCCCAGGAGCGGATCTACGGGGGGGGGGGGGGGGGGGGGTGTTTAGGGGGTTTAAACCCCCCCTTGGGCTGCCAAGTGAAAATGTGATGTGCATAGACAAACGCCATCATGGGTTTAACCCCCCCCCCCCCCTTGGGCTGCCAAGTGAAAATGTGATGTGCATAGAAAAACGCCATCATTGTGTCCAGACCCACACAGTATCCGTATCGTCATTGGGTCAAACCCCCCCCTTAGCAAAATAGCAAAAAAAAATCGCCTCGCCGCTACGCGGCTCGTGGACGATGCTCCGCATCGTCATTGGGTCAAACCCCCCCTTAGCAAAATAGCAAAAAAAAAATCGCCTCGCCGCTTCGCGGCTCGTGGACGAAAAAAAAAAATCGAATGACTGATCATCCCTCCCAACCATGAGAAGAAATCGACGCCCTTGCTTTGATGGCATGTGCAAAAAGGGACGAATGGTTGGGAAAATGTGCAGTTTTGTGACTTGATATGTCCTCTGAGTAATGTGTTGAAATTTCACATTAAATATATGATAGTAATGGAATCAAATACATAATGATATTCCCGAACTCATTTCACTGGCTTGATACACAGGTTTGACTATCTAGTAGAAACTGACAAATCAGAACTCTTTAATCGTAAATATCTTCTTAACGAAAGGGAAATTTGAAAAACCCAAAACCTCTTCAAAGCTTCTATAGTATACACATTAATAGGATACGGTGACAACACTGTATAATAGGACTTTTGGATTTCTGATCAAGTTTCATGGATTTGGAAAATGTTACTAGATCCCTTGAACCAGCTCTCCAACCTGTCTAGAAAGGAATAAGTGTAATAAAGATGACATTGCGGTCAATTACAACTCCTTGTTAGATACTGGAAAAATAAAAAGGGGTAATTTTGTTTGTTGTTGGGGCGGGGGGGGGGGGGGGGGGGGGGGCTTTTGGTTAGTTAATATGTTATTCGTCACAAAATGGTTTGGACCTATCCTGCAATTTTCAGCTTGGTTGAAAAGTGTCCGGATTTGGATATTTATGAGCTTGTGCTCTTGGACTAAGAGGGGTAAGTAACAATAATAGCCACACAACAATATAGACTAGAACCTAGTATACCATCTATACTGGCTGAGTTTATGTGTACATGTGTGTGAAGTGGGATGGGTGCGTGTATAGGTGTATATGTGTACTTGCGTGGGTGTGTGTTTGCGTGTGTACTCGCGTGGTTGTGTGTGTGTGTGCGTGTGTACTTGCGTAGGTGTGAGTTTGTGCCACGTTACATGTATTTGTAATTTTTTTACTTTATCTTCAAAACTATTTAAACACTTTTTGTTTTCAGGAATAATTTGCATCGATATAATTAGTCGTGTGTACTTTGGACGGTAAACATGACAGATGTTACGTAGCTTGTATTTTCTCATTTTAGACGTTTCATATTCCAACGAGTGTAAGAATAATCAAATAAAAAAGTTAGTATCTGTTACATGAAACGTTGATTTTCATTTCAGTAAATTTGGCGCAGATTCAAATTATTGATGCACTTATATTACCAAGCACTAGATATTAAAAAGTTTAGTTCAACTTAAGAATTTTAATCTCTATAATCTAAAATCTCTTTAATATGGTGAGATAATTGATACAAATCTCATAACAAAATCTTGATTACTAAAGGCACAGTGGAAGGCCCTAATGTCTCTGTCATTTGATACACATGAGGGACTAAAATGGTAATTCATGAACAGACATCATCTCCTCGTTTGATCAACATTTCCACACTCAACATGGCTGTGCCAATATATGTTTACTGTAAACATTTGAATTAAATTGAAAGAATCTGAAAAAATTGTACAAATGGGCCATCACAGTATTCATGTTTATTTGTATTGTTTAGATACAGGTTAAGGTAGGTTTGAAACTAGTGCGGTATTTTGCTCCTGTAACAAACTTCTATTTCAACGCTGAGCTTGCAGTATGTATCATTTTCTCGTACCTGGAAACATATTTTAGACACTTAATTTAATTTTCTAACATGTAAGCTGCAGAGGCAGCAGCTGTGAAAATACATATTGAAAAGTACATCATATGTTTGCTAACCCGGGATTCAATAAGTCAGATATTTATTTTTTAAAGAACGAAATGGAAACATGTAATTAACCTTCTTATATTATAAATACAAATTACAAAATCGAGGTGGGAAGGGGGGCGGGGGGGGGGGGGGGGGGGGCTGCAGCCCCAGATCTCTCCCCTATGTCCACAGGCAAGCAAAAGCCCAGGTGACAGAGATGTGTGTGGTAGGCTGTAGAGGCAGGGAGGCAACTTCAGATGATGGACTTGTTCAGGACATATATATATTAGTACTGAACGCTGACACGGGTGTCGGGAGAGGTTGAGGACACGTGCGTAGATCGGGAGAGGGTGGCGGGAATCTATCCACTCTCTTACTCTCTACGGTCAAAATTCTGACATAAACAGTTTATGTGTATATGTGTGTGAAGTGGGATAGGTTATCATTCTTGTCGAGCCCACCGTAGGTGGAGGGGAGACTAAGGGATCCAAATTGCGTCCGTCCGTCCGTCCGTCCGTCCGTCACACTTTCAAAAATTTGAATAACTTTCCAACCGTGCATCTGTTTGTAACCAAACTTGATTGGTAGATGCCATATACCGGCCTCCATGATATGCTGGGATCAAAGGTCACATGAGTAGGTCAAAGGTCAAATGAGGGTCAATGTGAAGTTTTTGGGGTAAGAGCCTATTAGGGTCGATAACTTTCCAACCCTGCATGTATTTGTAACCAAACTTGATTGGTAGATGCCCTATACCGGTCTCCATGATATGCTGGGGCCAAAGGTCACATAAGTAGGTCAAAGGTCAAATGAGGGTCAATGTGAAGTTTTTGGGTTAAGCGTCTATTAGGGTCGATAACTTTCCAACCCTGCATCTGTTTGTAACCAAACTTGATTGGTAGATGCCCTATATTGTCCTCCATAATATGCTGTGGTCAAAGGTCATATAAGTAGGTCAAAGGTCAAATGAGGTCACATGTGAAAGTTTTGGGGTAAGAGTCTATTAGGGTTGATAACTTTCCAACCCTGCATCTGTTTGTAACCAAACTTGATTGGTAGATGCCCTATATTGGCCTCCATGATATGCTGGGGTCAAAGGTCACATAAGTAGGTCAAAGGTCAAAGGAGGTCACATGTGAAAGTTTCGGGGTAAGAGTCTATTAGGGTTGATAACTTTCCAACCCTGCATCTGTTTGTAACCAAACTTGATTGGTAGATGCCCTATATCGGCCTCCATGATATGCTGGGGTCAAAGGTCATATAAGTAGGTCAAAGGTCAAATGCGGTCACATGTGAAAGTTTTGGGGTAAGAGTCTATTAGGGTTGATAACTTACCAACCCTGCATCTGTTTGTAACCAAACTCCATTGGTAGATGCCCTATATTGGCCTCCATGAGATCCCGGGATCAAAGGTCACATATGTAGGTCAAAGGTCAAATGCGGTCACATGTGAAAGTTTTGGGGTAAGAGTCTATTAGGGTTGATAACTTTCCAACCCTGCATCTGTTTGTAACCAAACTTGATTGGTAGATGCCCTATATTGGCCTCCATGATATGCTGGGGTCAAAGGTCATATAAGTAGGTCAAAGGTCAAATGAGGTCACATGTGAAAGTTTTGGGGTAAGAGTCTATTAGGGTTGATAACTTTCCAACCCTGCATCTGTTTGTAACCAAACTTGATTGGTAGATGCCCTATACCGGCCTCCATGATATGCTGGGGTCAAAGGTCATATAAGTAGGTCAAAGGTCAAATGAGGTCACATGTGAAAGTTTTGGGGTAAGAGTCTATTAGGGTTGATAACTTTCCAACCCTGCATCTGTTTGTAACCAAACTTGCTTGGCATGAATGCGCGCAATTGGGCGAGACACATTACGGCTATCGCCTTGTTATCATTATTTGTTGTCAGGAATAATTTTTCATCGATGTAATTATGGTAAAATACACTTTAGCGGCCAGACCACGACCCCATGAAAAGTGTACCAGCAGCTAATTACAGACGAGGACTGCGCGTATTCATGTTGATGACGCCACAATATTAATGCCGGCTAGTGATTGGTAAATGATTGGTGCGTGATGAGGTTCTCCAAAATTAATGGCGATAGGGGATGTCGTCTGGCTGCTCAAGTGTAAATTCCTCGTAATTATTCGGGTGTACTTTGGACTGTAAAATATGACAGATGTTACGTTACTTGTTATTTTTTCAAATTTTAGACGTTTCATAATATCAGCGAGTGTGAGAATAATCAAAGCAAAATTATTACCTGTTACATGAATCGTTGATATTAATTTTTTAGTAAATTTGGCGACGTTTTAAATTAGGGATGCAGTTATATTACCAAGCAGTAGATTGTTAAAGTTGCTTGTAATATATTGCACTGAAACATATATATTAAGACCCTCTAAAGGGAGCTACGTGTAATACCTTTGTTGGCATGTGCAAAAAGGGACGAATGGTTGGGAAAATGTGCAGTTTTGTGACTTGATAATTATGTCCTCTGAGTAATGTGTTGACATTTCACATTAAATATATGATAGTAATGGAATCAAATGCATAATAATATTCCCGAACTCATTTCACTGAATTGATACACGGGTTTGACTATCTAGTAGAAACTGACATATCGGAACTCTTTAATCGTAAATATCTTCTTAACGAAAGGGAAATTTGAAAAACCCAAAACCTCTTCAAAGCTTCTATAGTATACACATTAATAGGATACGGTGACAACACTGTATAAGAGGACCTTTGCATTTCTGATTAAGTTTTGTGGATTTGGAAAATGTTACTAGATCCCTTGAACCAGCTCACCTGTCTAGGAAGGAATAAATGTAATAAAGATGACATTGGCGGCCAATTACAACTCCTTGTTAGATACTGGAAAATAAAAAAGGGGTAATTTTGTTTGTTGTTGGGGGGGGGGGGGGCTTTTGGTTAGTTAATGTTTTATTCGTCACAAAATGGTTTGGACCTATCCTGCAATTTTCAGTTTGGTTGAAAAGTGTCCGGATTTTTATATTCATCAGCTTGTGCTCTTGGACTAAGAGGAGTAAGTAACAATAATAGCCACACAACAATATAGACTAGAATCTAGTATATTGGCTGAGTTTATGTGTACATGTGTGTGAAGTGGGATGGGTGCGTGTATAGGTGTATGTGTGTACTTGCGTGGGTGTGTGTGTGTGCGTGTGTACTTGCGTGGGTGTGAGTTTGTGCCACGTTACTTGTATTTGTACATTTTAAACTTTATCTTCAACATTTTTTAAACACTATTTGTTGTCAGAAATAATTTTCATCGATATAATTAATAGTGTGTACTTTGGACTGTAAACATGACAGATGTTACGTTACTTGTATTTTCTAATTTTAGACGTTTCATATTTCAACGAGTGTAAGAATAATCAAATAACAAAATTAGTATCTGTTACATGAAACGTTGATTTTCATTTCAGTAAATTTGGCGCAGATTCAAATTATTGATGCACTTATATTACCAAACACTAGATATTAAAAAGTTTAGTTCAACTTAAGAATTTTAATCTCAATAATCTAAAATCTCTATAATATGGTGAGATTATTTATACAAATCTCATAACAAAATCTTGATTACTAAAGGCACAGTGGAAGGCCCTAATGTCTCTGTCATTTGATACACATGAGGGGCTAAAATGGTAATTCATGAACAGACATCATCTCCTCGTTTGATCAACATTTCCACACTCAACATGGCTGTGCCAATATATGTTTACTGTAAACATTTTAATTCAATTGAAAGAATCTGAAAAAAGTTGTACAAATGGGCCATCACATTATTCATGTAGGTTTGAAACTAGTGCCGTATTTTGTTCCTGTAACAAACTTCTATTTCAACGCTGAGCTTGCCGTATGTATCATTTTCTCGTACCTGGAAACATATTTTAGACACTTAATTTAATTTTCTAACATGTAAGCTGCAGAGGCTGCAGCTGTGAAAATACATATGGAAAAGTACATCATATGTTTGCTAACCCGGGATTCATTAAGTCAGATATTTATTTTTTAAAGAACGAAATGGAAACATGTAATTAACCTTCTTATATTCTAAATACAAATTACAAAATCGAGGTGGGGAGGGGGGCTGGGGGGGGGGGGGGGGGTGGCTGCAGCCCCAGATCGCTCGCCTATGTCCACAGGCAAGCAAAAGCCCAGGTGACGGAGATATGTGTGGTAGGCTGTAAAGGCAGGGAGGCAACTTCAGATGATGGACTAGTTCAGGATATTAGTACTGAACGCTGACACGGGTGTCGGGAGAGGTACTCCCCGGCGATCTGTTGAGGACAAGGGCGTATATCGGGTGAGGGTGGCGGGAATCTATCCCCTCTCTTACTCTCTAGGGTCAAAATTCTGACGTAAACAGTTTATGTGTATATGTGTGTAAAGTGGGATAGGTTATAATTTGTATCATTATTTTTGTCAGGAATAATTTTTCATCGATGTAATTATGGGAAAATACACTTTAGCGGCCAGACCACGCCCCAAGAAAAGTTTACCAGCAGCTTATTACAGACGAGGACTGCGCGTATTCAGGATGATGACGCCACAATATTAATGCCGGCTAGTGATTGGTAAATGATTGGTGCGTGATGAGGTTCTCCAAAATTAATGGCGATAGGGGATGTCGTTTGGCAGCTCAAGTGTAAATTCCTCGTAATTTTTCGGGTGTACTTTGGACTGTAAAATATGACAGATGTTACGTTACTTATTTTTCAAATTTTAGACGTTTCATATATCAGCAAAATTATTTTCTGTTACATGAATCGTTGATATTCATTTTTAAAGTAAATTTGGCGACGTTTTAAATTAGGGATGGAGTTATATTACCAAGCAGTAGATTGTTTAAGTTGCTTGTAATATATTACACTGAAACATACATTAAGACCCTCTAAAGGGAGCTACGTGCAATACCTTTGATGGCATGTGCAAAAAGGGACGAATGGTTGGGAAAATGTGCAGTTTTGTGACTTGATATGTCCTCTGAGTAATGTGTTGACATTTCACATTACATATATGATAGTAATGGAATCAAATGCATAATAATATTCCCGAACTCATTTCACTGACTTGATACACGGGTTTCACTATCTAGTAGAAACTGACAAATCGGAACTCTTTAATCGTAAATATCTTCTTAACGAAAGGGAAATTTGAAAAACCAAAAACCTCTTCAAAGCTTATATAGTATACACATTAATAGGATACGGTGACAACACTGTATAAGAGGACCTTTGCATTTCTGATTAAGTTTTGTGGATTTGGAAAATTTTACTAGATCCCTTGAACCAGCTCTCCAACCTGTCTAGAAAGTAATAAGTGTAATAAAGATGACATTGGCGGCCAATTACAACTCCTTGTTAGATACTGGAAAATAAAAAGGGGTATTTTTTTTTGTTGGGGGGGGGGGGGGGGGCTTTTGGTTAGTTAATGTGTTATTCGTCATAAAATGGTTTGGACCTATCCTACAATTTTCAGTTTGGTTGAAAAGTGTCCGGATTTTTATATTTATGAGCTTGTGCTCTTGGACTAAGAGGGGTAAGTAACAATAATAGCCACACAACAATATAGACTAGAATCTAGTATATTTGCTGAGTTTATGTGTACATGTGTGTGAAGTGGGATGGGTGCGCGTATAGGTGTATGTGTGTACTTGCGTGGGTGTGTGTGTGTGCGTGTGTACTTGCGTGGGTGTGAGTTTGTGCCATTTTAAACTTTATCTTCAACAATTTTTAAACACTATTTGTTGTCAGAAATAATTTTCATCGATATAATTAATCGTGTGTACTTTGGACTGTAAACATGGCAGATGTTACGTTACTTGTATTTTCTCATTTTAGACGTTTCATATTTCAACGAGTGTAAGAATAATCAAATAACAAAATTAGTATCTGTTACATAAAACGTTGATTTTCATTTCAGTAAATTTGGCGCAGATTCAAATTAATGATGCACTAATATTATATTAAAAAGTTTAGTTGAACTTAAGGATTTTTATCTTAAAGTGATCCAGGTAAAGTGTCTAACTCCACGAAAAAATACTTGGAGCTTCCTCGTTTCTCTTCTGCCGTGTTGTTTAGCTTATGGTAAGATAAGAATAAAATAGGGTTCGATTTTTTCAAATGTCCCTTTAGTATGAAGATAATTATCATTGAAAATCATTATTTCAAAAGCGTTAGCTAACGGTTTTGATAAAAAGTACAATTGTCGTCGCTGAACACGTCCGGGCCAGCACGCGCGTGGGAAATTTTCCCGACCCACTGAACTTTGAGCCGAGTGAGCGCAAATTCCATGAATTCCGTAACGTCTGTATGTATACACGGGTGCGGATATCGTCAAGATCAAACGGATGATTATTACTGCGACAAATATACAACAGACCATCAGTATTCGGTGATAAAATATGAACTCAATATTCGTTTTTTTCACTAGGTAAACAGTGTTCGTTTTCTTTCAAACTTTCACAAATCTTTCAATTGTATTTTACAATGACATTGATATAGGATTGAAGTCTCAAATGTCATTTGGTGCAATGTCTGACACTTTACCTGGATGACTTTAATAGTCTAAAATCTCTATGATATGGTGAGATAATTGATGAAAATCTCATAACAAAATCTTGATTACTAAAGGCACAGTGGTAATGTCTCTGTCATTTGACACACATTAGGGGCTAAAATGGTAATTCATGAACAGACATCATCTCCACGTTTGATCGACATTTCCACACACACCATGGCTGTGCCAATATATGTTTACTGTAAACTGTTACTGTAAACAATGAGCTACGACAATTGTACTTTTTATCAAAAGCGTTAGCTAACGCTTTTGAAATAATGATTTTCAATGATAATTATCTTCATACTAAAGGGACATTTGAAAAAATCGAACCCTATTTTATTCTTCTCTTACCATAAGCTTAACAACACGGCAGAAGAGAAACGAGGAAGCTCCAAGTATTTTTCGTGGAGTTAGACACTTTACCTGGATCACTTTAAGGTAGGTTTGAAACTAGTGCGGTATGTTATTCCTGTAACAAACTTCTATTCCAACGCTGAGCTCGCAGTATGTATCATGTGCTCGTACCTGGAAACATGTGTAGACACTTAAATCAACTTTCTTATGTCTAGAAGCAAAGTTATGGACAGTTTTAACAACGGTGGCCAGTTTTGATCTCATGTTGACCACCATCTTGGAAAAGGAACCTTCTAAAAATTAAACGAACTAGTGCGGTATTTTGTTCCTGTAACAAACTTTTATTTCAACGCTGAGCTCGCAGTATGTATCATTTTCTCGTACCTGGAAAAATATTTTAGACACTTAATTAAACTTTCTAACATGTAAGCTGCAGAGGCTGCATCTGCGAAAATACATATGGAAATGTACATCATATGTTTGCTATCCCGGGATTCATTAAGTCAGATATTTATTTTTTAAAGAACGAAATGGAAACATGTAATTAACGTTCTTATATTATAAATACAAATTACAAATTCGAGGTAGGGAGGGGGGGGGGGGGGGGTGGGGGGGGGGGGGCAGATCTATCGCCTATGTCCACAGGCAAGCAGTAGTCCAAGTGATGGAGATGTGTGTGGTACGTTGTATAGGCATGGAGGCAACTCCAGATGGTGGACGTATTCCAGGTCATATAATTAGTACTAGACGCTGACATGGGTGTTGGGAGAGACTGGTACTCCTCAGCAATCTGTTGAGGACAAGGCCTACATCGGGAGAGGGTGTCGGGAATCTATCACCTCTCTTATCAGGGTCAAGATTCTGACCTGTACGGTTTATGTACATGTGTGTAAAGTGGGATGAGTGCGTGTATAGAATGTGTGTGTGCGCGTGTGTGTGCGTGTGTGCGCGTGTGTGTGCGTGTGTGCGTGTGTGTGTGTGTGTGCATGTGTGTGTGTGTGTGTGTGTTCTTGTATGTGTATGTGTGAGTGAGTCATCTGTCGCCCTATGTCTGTACACACATTACTCTCTTTTTAGAAAAGCAATACTAGATAAGACAAATATGCTTTGACATGGTTGATAGTTGCATACAACACCTGTTTCCAAGCCCGGTATATGCTCGTTTTACCCGACACGACCCTGCTCAGACAGCGAGGCGCTGAGTCGACGAGTAGACTTCATTCTGTCGTTTTAAAAGAGATGTTAAATCGTTACGTCGTTTACATTCCTCCCTGTATCTTTCTCTTTTCTTTCCATCTCAATCTCTTATCACACTGTGTTATATTTGTGTGATGTCCTTCAACCGAGAATCTTTATGTGGTAACTTAATTCCCGTTTTACTGTGATGGTATAATAAGAGGCAATACAATTAACCCGATAACTTCGGAGAGGTTTACTGCGAATGCACACATCGTGTATGAACACCTCTACCACGCTGCTTCGCCAGTACATACAGTGGTCACGTTTACTACATATCGCACGCGTGTGTCACGCAGTACCGCCCCGCACAGTGCGTTTGCACGATTACTGCATCCCGCAACGTTGCATAATCGCACGAACTTGCACAGCTTGCGAGCGCCTGTTTAGAACGACTTTATACCGACGACTTTTCAAAAGGTGACAGCTAATATCATATACAGGGTCCAATAACTCAATTTGGTCTGGCTCAATGTTCTTGATAAGATACCAGTAGCTGATCAAAGTTTACTTATTCATCTAACTGTATGAAAAGTTTAGATAAAATGGTTTCAGACCATTTTCGAAAAGCTAGGCATTTTGACAAAGGTTTCGTACTGGCAGATTTTGTCCATTGGTTTTACACAAAAAATATCGCGGTGCGGTCGGTATTCGGCCTATGAGCATGCTCGGTTTTCCGGTGTTGCGCCAGACTGGTTGATGTTGATTAAAACATATCATGGAAACATCTCGACATACAGCCGCTGTGAAAATAGATATTGAAAAGTACATAATATGTTTGCTATCCTGGGATTCATTAACTCAGATATTTATTTTTGGAAACGAAATGGAAACCTGTAATAAACCTTTCTAATATTATTAATACAACTTCAACCAAAACACATAATATCTAGAGAAAATTGATTTCTCAATTAGAAATGCATCAATTACATTAGTATTGGTGTTATGCAAATATGACTTGATTCCAGTTAAATCCTGAATGCAAATGAATACAAACAAGTCGCTTCAACAAAGATAGTTGGCAGATGATTTCAATGATTTTCTCTATATAGAGTCACTTTACCTCCGTTTGCCCTCATTTAACAAGACCACATTCTGCAGGAGCGAACGTTTATACTTGGTTGGTGAGTACTTACACTTAGGCAATTAACTATGATATTTCATAATGGGCTATAACACATTTTCTGCGAACACTTTGTTTGATGTGTTGTTATTACATACCGGGCAATATTTATATTGTATATAATCGCATTTGGAAGTAGATTTCAGATTTTTGTGACAAAATATTTGTACCTTGATACTTTCAATTGGCTATTGGCTATGAAAAACAGGAACTTTTGAGTTTTGAACGATACATACTCGTGTTACTGGGAGGCTTGTATTAAAAACCGCTCATAGCGTAGTTTAATATTTATAAAATATTAGTAGTATCACTTTAATTATTTGATACGTAAATCCTACGTATCACTTCTTGATTTCGTCAGGTATGATGAATAAATTATCATGAAACTTTGCATGATGATAGGTCTCACTTAAATCTGTTGATTTTTTGCTGTGATGTCATGTTATTTTGGTTCGTCGGATTTTCTAACGTCGTCATGTCGCGCGTTAAAGTTACAAATTAGATTTTCAGTTTATTTTGATTAATCGCGCTTGGGATAATGATGTAGTTTTGGCCGTTTCTTGATCGGTTGTTCTTCTTTGATTCTCTCCCAGATTTTAATATGCTGTGGCTAAGATTGTAGTTTAAAAGGCGGCATTAAGCAGTTTTTATAATTCTAGCATGACATACGATATTGATAAGTTCGAGCAGTTTGAATTGTTGAAATCAACTGTCACTTTTACTTTGACATGCACGCGCCCCAGAGTGTGCGCGGATCTAAGACCCCGTTTACAGTGCAGGGCCGGGCCGAGCCGCGGCTCGGCCCGGCCTTAATTGCGGTACTCGGCCCCCCAATTTTTTGCGTTTACAGTGGTGGTCTCGGCCCGGCCGCCCTTTCAATATCTTGTCGTAGTGGCGCTCTGCATGTAAACAAACCATTATTTTGTGGGCGTGCCGGGGTCACAGAACAATGGCGCGTTATTTGCAATGAATTGTTTTCCCAATTTGGTACCGCATTTGGCTCTGCGTGCGTTTACAGTGAGAAAAAGCGCGCATTTGGCCCCGCTCTGGAGGTAGTCTCGGCCGCGGCCGAGACGCGTCTCGGCCCCGCTTTTTCTCACTGTAAACGCACACAGGGCCAAATGCGGTACCAAATTGGGAAAACAATTCATTGCAAATAACGCGCCTTTGTTCTGTGACCCCAGCGCGCCCCCAAAATAATGGTTTGTTTACATGCAGAGTGCCACTACGACAATATATTGAAAGGGCGGCCGGGCCGAGACGGGGCCGAGACCGCCACTGTAAACGCACAAAATTGGGGGGGGGGGGGGGGGGGGGGGGGCCAAGTACCGCAATTAAGGCCGGGCCGAGCCGCGGCTCGGCCCGGCCCTGCACTGCAAACGGGGTCAGAGAAAATACATATCTCCTTACATTGCCTCAATTTCTGATACACTTCATCTTAAGCACTTCCACTTACTTTTAGTCATATTGGACTCATTATTATAAGGGGATACATGTGCTAAAAGAAGCTTCGCCTGCTCACAAATTTGAAAAATATGGTAAAATTATGGCCTTCTTTAATCGGCCATATCATCAAATGCATGGTACCCCGACCCCCTATTCATTTTTGTATTCGGAAAGTGTAAGAAGTGTACAATTGATTTTTATATATTTTGTTGGCTTATGCAATGTTCTGACGTCAATATTAAATGTATTCAATTTTGTAAATCCACCGTGGCTCACTACTTCTTGATCGACTTCCCCCTATGTTTTACAAAAGGGTATGCAGTAACAATAACTGTAATACATTGTCATTTCATTGACAGAAACATGACGAAATTGTCGATTAAAATGTCACAAATTAGCATATTTTTTTTTACACCGCAAAGCTATAGTATTTATATCTGCTTGAATAAACTGTTACATTTTGTTCAAATCCTTTAATTTCCTTTTCAAGTAACACTGTGAGTTGTCTATAGATTTTTGGTCTCGATTTGAAGCATGGGCGACATTAGGATGAGATTGTTGATTGTGCTGCTGCTGGCAGCCATTGCATCTGCCAAGCGTCCTGACAAGGCGCCTCTGAAGACGCACAGTGCCAAGGACCGCATCCAGGGACAATACATCGTCAAACTAAAGGTAACGTTAATGGACAACAAAACTGCTAAGAACTGCTTATCCACCAGAAAGGCTGATTAAATCCAATACAAGTCAAAACAAGCAGCGCTACCGGACCGAGCTTATTCTTTACCGAGGCACAAAAATGAATAATACACCTATGAATTAGATCATAACAAAACGAAACAAAAAAAACCCCGTCTATACAACTTGTAATTTTTGCTTCAGTTAATGATCTGCTAGCCCCTAAAGCTCGGCACGTTTTGACAAAAAGTGTACACACTTCGATATCTTGTACTTTGAATTATTTGGCGTATCATTTATTATGGTAACCTAAGAAGGAAATGGGTTTGATGTTCAAATATCTCCTTTTTTATGAACATAATTCAGATTTAATTGAACCACATTCCGGAACCTGTTTTGCTTATATTCAGCGTGCGTATCTTCGCCCGAACGATCGGGGATACAATCAGACATCAGTTTTCACTAGGTACAATTCTGTCATTTCTCTATGAAACTTTCACATATTGTTTAGAAGGATCAAACTATGATATTTGTGTACGATCAAAGTCTCAAAGTGGAAGTTTAAATTAATCTTGCCATCGCACCTTCTATCTGATGTTACAAAACTACCGAGTGGATAGTGTTGACTTCTTTGACAAATCTTGTTGATATTCTAAGTTTATTTGTTCATGCCAAACTTGTTCTATACATGTAAATTTGCAAATCCTAACGAGCACTTATACTACTACTAAAAATCCCTAAGTACCGGTATTCAATTTTCTCACAAAAGTTAGCTCTGTTGTGTGCGCGTCCGACTGGGACACTCTGGCCGGGAACGCACTTCGAATCGCACCCTCGAACATGGCGTCTTTATTTTCTTATAATTGAAATTCGAGCTAACCCACGTTGTGTGTGACCGTATAAATTGAAGTCCCGATAACGGATTATGAAACAGTCGCATGCACCCAAAAATTCTCCATCTTGAATAAGATTATGATGTTAACCGGTTTGGTCAGTATAGATCACATGAATATCACACTACATTTAAAGGACAGAGTAATCAGTACATTGCTTATTTGTGCATAGTGTCGGTGGGGACTGTTTTTAACTCATTAAAAGAAGACTTTATTGACGAATTAAAACAAAAATGTGTTTCTGTATACCCTCTAAGGTCGATCTCCACACAAAATTGAAATGTATTACCTCCAATAAAGTCTGTATTTGTTTTTTTAAAGTACCTGTTTTTGTGTTAACATATATAATGAACTCATTTGCTGGGATGTCGAGACGTCATTGAAGCCAAACTGTGATTGTATGCTCGCTTTACGTACGGGCATGACCTTTGTACTCTGTTGTTCGCGCACAGTTATCCTTTGTGATCTGCTGTACCGTATCGATCGTGAATACACCAAAGCTCGGACAAGCATGACAAGGATGTATTCAAAAAATTCGATTTCTTTGCCCGTACAAACTGTCCCCTTTTTAAAGTAAAGAAATCTCGTTTGTTTTTGTAAATTGATTAACTAAAGCCTAGTGCCCACTATGCGATCTGCGCTTGCGATCTAGCCCGAGTTGCTAGCGATCTCGGTTCGGTGTGAATCGCACCAGTTCGCCGTGAGTCAGCCCGATCTCATTGCGTATGCGATCTTTTCTGTGTCCACTATGCGATCTCACGGCGACTTCCCCTGAGAAATGCATTGTCCCTATTTCCACGCATGCGTGCATGGTTGAGGATTACAGCCAGGTATTGCTCGCTCTTGCTTGTCTTGACATCATAATCCGCTTTGCGAGTTTTTTTTTTTAATAAACCCAGTGCCCACTTTGCGATCTGCGCCTAACGATCTAGAGCGATCTTGCCCGAATAGGAGCGATCCCCTGAGATCTGTGGTTAAGTCGCAAAGTGGGCATCAATGGCCGCACCAGATCGCTGTAACTCGCGTCCGCGACCGCAACCCTAGGTTGCGGTCGCCAGGTTTTGGACATGTTCAAAAATTTCGTTCTTGATCGCATGTCGGGCGGGATCGCACAAATGGCAATCCGTTTGAACAATTATTCATATTTCCTGATAACAAGAATTAAATCCTTGATATCAAGAATTCTGTTTTTATATAACAATAATTAAATTGTTGATATCAAGAAATGAATTCATGATATCCAGAATTCGATTTCTTGATATCAAGAATTCGATTTCTTCGGGGTAGTGTCATGGCGACGTATCGTACGCTGGTTCAGCAGGCGGGCCGAACCAGTGTCCCGTTGATTGGTTGGGTGCCCGTGTGCACAGGCCAATCGACGCGGCCCCCCAGCTAGCCACCTGACGTTGGGCCGATGTCGGAATTTGGTTGCCGGATGTCGGCATATCGCCGTTGGCTCGAGGTTAAAATGTCCGCCAGCCCAACATCGTCACGACGTCATTTTTGTGATATATTGGCATAAGGTCATTTTCCGACAATGGCCCAACATCATGTCATGAGATGATGTTGGGCCATTGTCGGAAAATGACGTTATGCCAATATATCACAAAAATGACGTCGTGACGATGTTGGGCTGGCGGACATTTTAACCTCGAGCCAACGGCGATATGCCGACATCCGGCAACCAAATTCCGACATCGGCCCAACGTCAGGTGGCTAGCTGGGCCGTTGTTGACCTATTAGGAACGTACTCGCTTATGCGAGATTGTGTGTTTGGAGCCACGGTAGAGCATAAAAACCGATTGTCTACATTATATTATATCATTTGACAAAGTGTTGCAGCAGCACACGAAACGTCATGATCTTTTAGATTCCTAGTTTGACCATACATTGCGAGACAAACGAATATCACTAGCGATATTATTTCCGATACTATATCCGCAATGGATTATATATATTTACTATTATTGATTGAACATACGGGCGCCCTGCCCTGAAATTGATACGTAGATATGAGCGTTGTAGCAAGAAGGTGGCTCGATTCTACCGTGGGTTTGAATCAGCCGGTGAGGGGCCGGTTGTTCGGGGTAGTGTCATGGCGACGTATCGTACGCTGGTTCGGCAGGCGGGCCGAACCAGTGTCCCGTTGATTGGTTGGGTGCCCGTGTGCACCGGCCAATCGACGCGGCCCGTTGTTGACCTATTAGGAACGTACTCGCTTATGCGAGATTGTGTGTTTGGAGCCACGGTAGAGCATAAAAACCGATTGTCTACATTAGATTATATCATTTGACAAAGTGTTGCAGCGGCACACGAAACGTCATGATCTTTTAGATTCCTAGTTTGACCATACATTGCGAGACAAACGAATATCACTAGCGATATTATTTCCGATAAGAATTGAATTCTTGAAATCAAGAATTACCATTGGTTAAAGGGATAGTTGAGTTCTGGTAAGGAGAGTACAGTTTTAGTGAAACTGAATTTTAGTAACCAAAACCTGCATCATTACATTACAAACTAATAGTTATAACTAGAAAGGAACACAAAATTACAAATGACGTAGTAAAGATCATGTTATCATTCAAAAAGAGCCGTTAAAACGTAAGAGGGCGCTCTCTAAACACTCATCGGTTTTAACCATTTTGAATAAAATATTGTGCATGTGATGCTTTGTTGAAATAGTGATTAGATAGAGAAATAACCAACAACTATTTAAATACCTATTTTGTAACTTTTTGAAAAGAGGAAGCATTTTTTTGAATTTTTAACGGCTGGTTCAAAATTCTCTAATAAACCCGGGGCCCCGGGTTTATTACAAATTGTTATATTTATGGATATTTCAGCCGTTTCTGAACCGATTTTGATCAAACAAAGATGATTTTATTGTTTAAATATTATGCTCTTTCAAATTTTACACTCAGTTTTTCATTACCTCACAAACCAATTAAGTAGTCTAGCGCCCTCTCTACCAAAACTCAACTTTCCCTTTAACAACAGAAAATGATTTGCTTTATATCAAGAATTCGATGTTCAGTAATGCGAAACTGCTTTACAAAGGCGCCCTGCAAGAATCAAGAATTCTTTTCTTGATATCAAGAAATTAATTCTTGATATCAAGAAATTAATTCTTGATATCAAGAAATGAATTTTTGATATCAAGAAATGATTTTTTGTTGTTAAAGTCATACCTGTAAAGTGTCCAAATCCACAAAAATTACTTGGAGCTTCCTCGTTTCTCTTCTACCGTGTTGTTTAGCTTATGGTAAGAGAAGAATAAAATAGGGTTGAATTTTTTAAAATGTCCCTTTAGTATGAAGATAATTATCATTGAAAATCATTATTTGAAACACGTTGATTAACGCAATTGAAAAAAGTACAATTGTCCTAGCTAAACATGTCCGAGCTAGCACGCGTGGGAAACATTCCAGACGCTACTGAACTTTGATCCAACGTACGTGCGCAAATTCCATGAATTCTGTACAGTAAACATACACGAGTGCGGATATCGTCAACGGCTGATTGTGACTGCTACAAATCCATGACAGGCCGTCAGTATTCGGTGATAAAATATGAACTCAATATTCGTATTTTTTCACTAGGTAAACAGTGTTCGTTTTCTTTCAAACTTTCACAAATCTTTCAATTGTATTTTGCAATGATATTGATGTAGGATTGAAGTCTCAAATGTCATTTTGTGCAATATCTGACACTTTACAGGTATCACTTTAAGCAATGGTATTTCTTGATATCAAGAAAAGGAAATAAACGTTAAAACGGCTAGCCATCACTGGTCATGCGCACACATTCAACAAATTTAACAAATTCCAAGTCAAACAAGCGTGAATAACTGGCTATTGTATTCATGGACAATGCGTGGAAATGGGGTAAAGGCATGACCCCGAAGAAGTCACACTGAAAATAATGCGTGCACAATGGAATCGGGCTGACTCACTGCGAACTGATGTAATTCCAAGGTCACTAGCCCATGCCCACTGTGCGATCTTGCCCGAATAGGAGCGATTCCCTGAGATCTGTGGTTAAATCGAAAAGTGGGCACAAATGGCCGCACCAGATCGCCGCGAATGCGATCGAGACCGATCTGGTCGCCAGATTTTTGAACATGTCAAAACCCCGGCGACCGCAACCGACACCACCCTTGCGGACGCGAGTTACAGCGATCTGGTGCGGCCACTGGTGCCCACTTTGCGACTTAACCACATTTCTCATGGTATCGCTCCTATTCGGGCAAGATCGCTCTAGATCGCTAAGCCCAGATCGCATAGTGGGCATTGGGCTTAAGAATTGCGAAGTAAACGAGGTAAATTACTTTCTCTCACGTTTTGTGTCTGTTTATGAAGTGCGGGTCTATGAAGGCACGTGCGGAGTTACGTATTTTGTTGTAATTTCCCAAAGATTGTATCAAGTATACAACCACATTTCGGGTAATTTTATTGTTGATATTGCGGATATTATTTGTTATGTTCTTGACTTCTAGTCTATTTTTGTAGCGAGCAAGAATACGAATAAGAAAATAATGAATTGATATATTTATATTTCATGTATGGTTTTACTTAGTAGATTGGCCTACGGTGACTTTCACGAGAAACGTATAGTATGGCATCAGTGACGTATTGGATTTTGAGGATCGTTCCATTACTCGTTGATTATTTTAATTTTTATGTTTTTTAAAAATCAAATATAAAACTAATGGGAAAAGTTAAAGGTTTCAAATTATTCATTTGTGTGGAATGGTTTTCTAAAATCATGATTTGAATTATCAAAGTAGTGCATTTCGCCAATGAAGTCTTCTTTTAACCATTTCCATCTCAGGAAGGCCAAGATGTTAATGGTGCCATCAAAAAGCTTGGAAACGCCAACGTGAAGGGGAAGTTCAACAAAGCATTCCGTGGTTTTGCTGCTAAGTTGCCCGCCCAGCTGGTTGAACGAGTAAGTAAAATGTTTGTTTAATGGTCAGCGTACTAATTTACAGTACAGTTACTTCGTTACATACGACAGAACGGGAATATTTCGTAGTAATGATGGAATCTGCAAGACAATCCGTGGCATTAACGAGAAGATACAACTTTCGAATGTTAACAATTATGCCACGTGATATCAGGTCCTGTCGACTGACGTGGCATTGGTTATGATTAATGGATTGGCCGATTGACTGATGCTGTCCCGTAGCATTATGAGGCCCGCGTATGGTCAAGGGGGTTTTTACGGTGTTGTAAATTTGCATCATTCTTTGCGGCTTGAGGGCTTCGAAATAAACACGTGGATCGGGTAGCTAACCTAAATGTAAGAATAATAGTTTTGTCGCTAATTTGTGAGAATCGATTAATTAATCAGACGGAAAAAAGCCATATGCGGGCAAAACATGTAGTTATTAAGAGGGAAAGATATTTAATGTATGTTTTACAAGTAATGCAAGCATGCAGCGCAATGAAGGCCCGCCGCTTGGGCAAAATGGGTTGCTAATTGGGCTTGGAAAAGTTGCAGAGTTACGAGAGGATCATGAGGTTCATCCGAACCTTGCTGAGAAATCTGGGAGGCATGAGGGACACAAACAAGGTTCAAATCAAAGGCGTCGATCCTGGGGGGGGGGGGGGGGGGGCAGTCGCCCCCAATGAAAATATTGGGGTTGCGAACATATGGTTTCGACCCAAACATTCCGAAATTAAGGAAGAAACATCGAGCGTTATAATGCCACAAAGGGAACAAATACATTCATCAATAATTATCCTTGGAAACAGCTCTTTTTTTAGTTTGAACAAGACTACTAATCTTTTTCTTGCCGCGCACTTCGCGCGCATACAGTTTCTCATCAATTAGCTCGTATTCTTAAAGGGGCTGTCACATTTCCAGAACGGAGCCCGCCCGACTTCTCTGCGAGCTCAAAAGGGCATTTTTGCAAGGAATACGGCCGGTGTCTGCTCGATATAACTACGGGATCCGCCGCGTTTTTTAGGAGTCGACCGACGGTCGCAGGGCACCGAAACCTGCTCCCAAATTCAGCGATTTTCGCTCGACTTCTTTTGTTTACTGACGGGCGCCTGATTTCTGATCACTGATGTCAATAGGGTTTACCCGGGTTCACCCGGGTTCACATTTGGCTGAGGTCCGTTGCATTCGTGACGCAGGCTTACAGGTAAATAACAGTAGTGGGAAACGCCCCACACGCCCCCAAAATGAAATATACGCTCTTATTACCAACCATGTGAAATAATATAATTTTACTAATATGGGATTGTACAAATTTGGCTAGGAAACCGCCTAATAATTGATATATTTGCAAAATTGTGAAACTTATTTGCTGCAAATCGTACCGCCAACGCGGAATCGCGCATACGCTACGTGCAAAATACCTCGTGTTCTACACGTGGTCTCCGGTATGCGGGCTTGTCCAGCGCTAGCGTAGTCTAGGTTCTATACTCTGTATACACCTTCCCCCCATATATCGCGTAACTTTGTGAATCTGTACGCCCGGTGAATCTGTTCGGATACAGAGTATAGGAAGAATTGGCAATAGCTCCGCCCATCGCGAGTGATAGACAGCGCACCGACTGTGTTGAACGTATCGAGTGGGTTCAGAGCGTAGTCTGTGTTTTGCATACCAAATTACAAATGTCAGCCGAAGATCTTCACTTCAAACTTAGTAGTTTATTGTAAAACACTTGTTATCAATGTTGTTTTCTCTTTTTATACACCCACTAATGAAACACATTATCATTTTACAACGGGATTCTCACTTTGTTCATTATTTTGTTATTCACAGAGTACAATGTCCATAATGCAACTCATATTGAAGACTAATGCCCGCCGTGAAAATCCTCACGAATTCCATCGCATTGCCAATTCTTCCTATACTCTGTATCCGAACAGATTCACCGGGCGTACAGATTCACAGGGTTACGCGATATATGGGGGAAAGATGTATACAGAGTATAGAACCTAGACTAGCGCTAGCGGCGCGGACAGGTGCGAACGTGCGGTGGATATATATACATTTCACGGGCGGCCATTGGATTTCTTCCGATATTTCTACATTAACGATGCTTAGGTTCGGATTTACCACACAAGCCCTTTTAAAATACTTATTCAACAATATTGATCAATTAGTTTGGCCAATTTAGATGTTTTCGGCTACTTTCCCGAAACTGGTATTTGGCTTTGGTATTTGGTATTGCAAGCGTCATTTCGGCGGGAACTCACATTTCCAAATGTGTCGGGCAATGTAATTTCTCAAACGTACACAAATCAAACAGAGTTATTATTTAACCCTCGTTTATAGAACACCGACATAGAAAATAGAATAATCTACAATAATATATCTTTCAATTCTGTCCATATATGTGCTGAACGCAGATCAAATTGGAATATCATAAACAAAATAATTTCGAAGTCGATAGGCGGAGCTGGTATTTAGTGGTTATGTTTATTCTGATCGAGAAAAAAAGATGTCGTTTGTCTAATTTATGTGTCATTTGGTTGAATATCAAGAATAAGAATTGCCATAATCCTAATCCCCGGAGGCTATACAGGTTGTCCCCCCCCAAAAAAAACGGAACGGGGCACTTCCCAAATTAAAGTAACAACATTATTATTTCCAGCGAATAAGGTGTCTTTTCCAATGAAAAGCGATACCAAGAGCAGTACTTTGGTCGTGTAGTTTTTTGTTTTAGGGCGCTCGGAGTGAGACCATGTTCAGGTTCCCATTTTGGTTAATTTTTATCAAGTCAGTGTCTGATGAATCGCACTAAATGCTTGTCATATCATCGAACAACCATGCCCATTAGCTCGGCCCATATCGCTCGTTGTTCAGTGCTATGACGGCAGTAAGTGCGATTTATCAGGCACTGACTTGGTAAAAATTGACAAAAATGGGAGCCTGACATGGTGTCACTCAGAGCGCCCTAAAACAAAAACTACACGACCAACATTACTGTTATTGGTATCGTTATTTATTGGAAAATATACCCTATCCGATGGACATAATCATTTTGTTACTATATTTGGGGAAGTGCCCCGTTCCGTTGTTTGGGGGGCCACCCTGTATACGTCCCCTGTAACTTCTATTGGGACCCTTTCAAGTCGGGCCCTACTCCCCACCCGTATATGCCACACCGACTCCGCCATACAAGTAATCACTGGTCAAAACTCTGCACATATTACAACGATTCAACATATTATAGGAACACACAGCTTGAGATTTCTATAATGCTGTAGTTTTCCGTGGGCTCAATCCCCTAGACTCTATCAATGGCGCTATACCTACAGGAGCACCTGGACCCATCCCATGAAAGGCTCTTCGCTACTACATTGCCATGGTTGCTCTATACACACCCATAAAAACCACTATTTTATACTTTTAAACCCATCTTGAATGTGCTAAATTGCAAAAATCGTAAAGCTTCCGGGGCTCCACCCCCTGGACCCCCTGCTAGCAATAAAGGGGTCCCTATCAGTGCTGTAGTCGAGTCCACAAGTTCCGAGTCCGAGTCCGAGTCCCCAACGAAATAGCATGTTCCCATATGTTTTACATAGGGACTCGGCTCCGAGTCCGAGTCACGAGACCATCAAAAGCGAGTCCGAGTCCGGACTCGACTACAGCACTGGTCCCTATATCCCACATGTGCACATCTATGAGCAGAGGTCGTAAATTAAGCTTATGTTAATTCAAATTAATATTTGTATCCATTACAAAATATACATCTTTGATTTCATAAGTGCTAATATCAACAAGCTTTTAGGGCTGATGTGCTCCCTATGCCACTGTTATAAGGGACTTTAGACACTAATACTCTTTCAATTTTTCTCGCTATGCCCTTTAAATGACGCTACGAATAGATTCATTTTTGTATACAATTTTATCACACATTATGAGAGTTGTAAATGTCTGAAATCTAAAAGCTTCCGGGGGGCTCCGCCCCCTGGACGCCATTATGTCCTCCAAATGTGGGTGCCCCTTTACTCAACAAATTTAGGTCTTCGAGCAATCAGGACACTTTCCATGTGCGCAGAATACAACGGAGATTCAACCGAACATCAATCAGCGCAACGGACATCAAGTAGAATGAGGGACGAGGTTCATCCGAACTTACATCAACCCACGATGCGAACAGCGACTGCACCAAAGAGTGACGTGCAACCAAACCTGTTTTGATCAACGAGGTGTGATGCCACTGGCATTGACATGATTGAAATATTGGTTTACAGTGATCTCCAAATAATAGTGCATGAGAGCTGCATCCATCGACCAAACTATCCCACAAACAAGGGCTCGGTTTTTCTTGACCAGAACCGGTGGCGTTGTCAGCAATCCGCGATTTCGGCATCTTGACAACAAACCGGAGGAGCTGTCCAAAGGGGGTTTTGCTACATAACATTAGTACCAACAAAAAGTTTGATTGTGCTGCTATAGTTATTTATTTGTTTGTCAGTTAGTATTATGGATTGCAGCGCTTATTGCATTATTACCAGTTGTTATGCATGGTATTGCTTCATGGACGTTTTTTTTTTATAGCGACATCAACATTATATGCATTCTATGCAGTGTAGCACACTCACGCAAAAGCGGGATCGCTCAGAGTCTCGACTTTCCGGGATTCTTTGCACGGTGCTTTGCGAAGGTCACGGAGCACGCCCTCAGCTCTTTTCTTGTTTTTAAGAAATTATAAACTATTACACGGCCGTCGATCACGAAATAAAGTATGTACGCACGTGCCACGTCACATCAACGGGTGCGGTTCGTTATTCCGAAGGTTTGTTATTCCGAAGGTTCGTTATTCCGAACACGCAAATTTCCTATACCTGAGTGTTCGTTAATCCGAAAATGAAATAGGGTTCGTTAATCCGAACATTTGTTGCATTATTCCGAAGGTTCGTAATTCCGAAGGTTCGCTATTCCTAAAATGAAATCGGGTTCGTTATTCCGAAGGTTCGTTATTCCGAAGGTCCGTTATTCCGAGGGTTCGTTATTCCGAAGGTTCGCTATTCCTAAAATGAAATCGGGTTCGTTAATCCGAAAATTAATTTGGGTTTGTTATAATGCTATAATTTCATATAAAGAGATAAAATAAACTTAAGTGTTTGATTGGTCTGGCCACGGGAGGGAAAGGGGCAGGGGTATGCTTAATGCAGGCTGTAAATTAAATAAACAAAACACAAACTATAGTATTATAACAAGCCCGATTTAATTTTTCGGAATAACGAACCCGATTTTATTTTCGGATCAACAAATCTTCGGAATAACGAACCTTCGGAATAACGAACCTTCGGAATAACGAACCTTCGGAATAACGAACCTTCGGAATAACTGAACCTTCGGAATAACGAACCTTCGGAATAACGGACTGTAACCACATCAACAGCTACAGTTAGGGATGTGCATTGTGATACAGACATACCGTGCATATTGGTGATTAATCGCAATTAAAGCGACTGAAGCATTTTGAAGCGACTTATTAAAGTAAAATATACTTCGCACAAAAAGTTCCGCAATCGAGGTTTGCGCATTAATAACTTTTCTATTAGGTTATTACCATTGATAAATTTGGTATCATTAGAAAGCGTGAATTCGCCCCTTTACATTGATATAACATTTGCTATGAGTATTTCATCATGGAATGTGCATTGCATCCAAACGTAGGGCAAAGTCAAAAGTGAAATGTTGCAAAATGCACTGATTCTGTCAACAAAGGGCCTTCCTTTTGTTTGAAGATTAAAATGTGGCTTGAATGCCTATTACGTTATTACCATTCATAAATGTGGTATCATTGGAAAGCGTGAATCCTCCTCTTTACATTGATATAACATTTGCTATGGATATTGTATCATGGAATGTGCATTACAGCCGAATGTAGGGCAAAGTAAAAAATGAAATGTTGCAAAATGCACTGATTTTGTCAACAGTGTGCCTTCCTTTTGTTTGAAGATTAAAACGTGGCTTGAATGCAATGACCACCTCACCCCCATTCAAGCCAAGGAAGGCACTCTATTGACAAAATAAGTGCATTTTGCAACATTTCACTTTTGACTTTGCCCTACATTTGGATGCAATGCACATTCCATGATAAAATATTCATATCAAATGTTATATCAATGTAAAGAGGAGGATTCACGCTTTCCAATGATACCAAATTTATGAATGGTAATAGCGTAATAAAAAAGTTATTAATGTGCAAACCTCGATTTCGGAACTTTTTGTGCGAGGTATATATTGAAATGTTGATTCATGCAGTTAGTGCAAAAATCTCACACGGCGGATTATTCTGTATTTACGTTAGGGAATTTGTCCATGTATTACGATTAACTTATCTAAAAATAAAAGAGTCTGTGTGCAGTGAACCGCAACGCGGATCATGATTTATTCATAATACCGCTTCAGCGGGACACTGATTAAAGGGGAATTCCAACCCAGAAATGTGATGTTTGCTATAAAATGAAGTGAATATGAAGAATCATGATCGAAAATCTGAGCCAAAACGGTAGAGGAATAAAAAAGTTATGACAGGATGAACTTTGCTCCGATTTTTAGTATCGTTCGCAATTGCTATCGATCGTGACGTCACTTGCGAGCTGCTGCCATTTTGACTTCTACATGGACATTTTACAAAATGTAAATTTTCTTAATAACAAAACACATTTATGAGCTTACAAATTCCAAAGAGGTTGGCCCATCGATATTCTTCTATGAATTCGTGAAAACAAGCAGAGAAAAATTAATTTTTAGCAACGAAAATGAGAAATAAGGGTATTTTCATGTACTAAAGCCATGGCGAGTTGTTCGTCAATGATGTTGCATATGGCGGCAATTTTGAAACGATCGCTCATTACTACATGATGTTCAAATAGGTATAACTCCCGTGTTTCTTGTCTGATTTTGATCATATTTTCACCAATTATGCCTCTTATTCTGCTCATTCAAATAACGAATGGTTTTATCAGGCCCGGAATACCCACTAACATGATCCCCGTATCTCTAAATTAATAACTAATAGCTACGTGACATGGAGGAAGTGGATTACATTGAAGAGGACGCCGTTGTGTATGCATCTGAGGCCATCTCGTGGGGTCTTGACCGCATCGACGACCTCGACCACCAGGGCGATCAAACTTTCCAACCCGCGTGGGATGGCAACGGTGCCGGTGTGAACGTCTACGTCTTGGATACTGGTATGAACATCCATCACATGGACTTTGATCGCCGGGCAAGTGTTGGATTCGATGCTTATGGTGGTGACGTAAGTTTCAGATTCAGATGTATTGTCTATTAATTATCATGTTATGACGTTTTAAAATACCAAACGTGATTTCATATTAATGAAATTTGACATTTGAACTCATGACCCCAACACCTTATTTAATTGGCTCCTTAAGATACATACATGTACTAAGTTAGTTCGTAATCCGTCAATCGGTTGTTGAGATCACGACGTATAGTACGTATACGTACGGACATAATACTGACGGACGTACGTAGTACGGATGGAATTTGACGAAAAAATAATGCCTCCGGCCACTTCGTTTGCAGAGGCATAACAACAATATAATTCAGACATGTGTCATGTGCTAGTGGGGAGAAAGATGTATTGTTTTATAATACAGTGTCAGTCTGCAAATATAAATACGTTCGGAGCAGAGCACATACTATAACAGCACATCTTCCCTTCTAAAATACGGTGTTCCTTATTAACCCATTGCATTATCAATCTTACACTGGGGTATTATCAAGTCACTCGTGTATTTAAAGGGACAGTCCCTCTTTTACAAAACGTCTGAACAGTTTCCAGTTGACGGATGGGGATGAATGAAACACACACAAAAACAATCAGAGCGAACAGCCCTATAATTTGGATTCTACGAATGAAAACGACTGCGTCCCTCCAGACTATATATCGGTCAATAAAAGAGTTAAACTGATTTAGCATAATATTACAACTATATTGTACTTATTCTTGTAAAGGTATTGTGAAGCTGACATTTGTAAAGGTATGTCACGGAAAAAAATCTCAAAAATTAAGAATATGTAATTACATGTTGTCAGTTTAAGCGAGGTTTGGTTATTTTGTCTAGTGTGCGGTCGTGCTATTCTTATTTGTGCGCGGGTCACGTAGCTAGCGCGGGTCACGTAGGGGTCACGCATAGCGTTATGGTACTTCGTGGAATCCATGTACGAACTTCCTCACTGGGTGAATATACGTATAATGCACAATTAAAATTGGACGACGATTTATTAGTTTTAGGTCCATAACTCCACGAAAAAGAGATTTCAAGCCCTAATTTTTTCAGGCATGCTATTAAAGGAGAATTCCGGACGATTTTAAAACAAATACAGTATATTGGAAATAAATCTAGGGATGTGCTTGAATATTTTCAGGATTTGACTCACTTTGGTTGATTTCTAAGAGATTTTTCTAATGTCATTAACTCTGAGGAAATGATTAAATTTACCGCACACAACCATGAGACCCTTACGTAGCACCCTCACTTTGCTCAATTTCTTGAGTAGGCTTGAATCCGGTGCCACTGCATTGTGATCACTGCATGTGTCATTCATAATAGCCGGTCATGCAGAGCCAGCAAATTCAATAACCACGTTTACAGAACTGTGTGTGTGTCTATTCAAATTCCAATGAAAGCCAAACGTGTTACAATATCGGGCAGGCAAGTATTTTCAAACGGTTTAACAATGCAGTAATTATCAAAGGCACGGTCAGTCGCGCAGCGTGAACTAAACTATTCATGATCGAGCATTGTATTGGTCCGATCAAAAGAACACATTCGCTACAGTGTAAAAACATAGATAGGTGCATAGTGAGGTTCGCACGTCACAAATTGGTGCATTGTGGGATAGAACAAGCTCGCTCGCGAGTTTGTGTCATTAGAATTTCAAAACCAATTATAAGAACCCACAATCATACTTTTTTCATACAAAATTGTGTTTATTGACCTAGAATATCTGTCTTTCAATCATTAGAAGCTTGAAATCGTATGGAAGTCCACTTTAAATGATATTTTCTTTCATATAAGACAATAACCTCGCAACTTTTGAAATTTGGCTTGCAAAAGAGGGAATGTCCCTTTAAAGGGATACAGCTATATTGTAAAAAAACCCCCAAACAATTCACTTATAAATCTAGCGGTTCTCACATTCCTCATTGTACTCGCATTACCAATACAACC
>JBAMJV010006174.1:0-27659 GCA_037951105.1 Echinarachnius parma
TCAAAGAGCCATAGTTTTCTTATTTCTTGGCCGATTATCATGGTTATGATCAAAATTCCAGAGATGATTCCTTCTGAAGTTCAGTCTCTTAAAGGGATCTAGTAACATTGTCCAAATCCTCAAAATCCGATTGGAATTCTAGCGGTTCCCTCATACCTTGTTGTATTCGTATTAACAATAGAAGCATGGGACGGGTTTTGGTTTTTCAAATTTCCCTTTCGTTAAAAAGATATTTACGATTGAAGTGTTCAGATTATCCACTGGACCATCAAAACCGCCAAGTGAGTGCAATGAGTTAGTGAATATCACTTTGCCTTTTTGCTCATTACTCGGCCATATAACGTTCATTTAACTTGAAATTTTCCCACAACATATCAGATAACAACAATATACATTGTATCAACCACTCATCACGTTTTGCACATGTCAACAAAGTTACTAGATCCCTTTAATATGGTGAATAATGGGGTATAACCAATTTCCATTATCCTTCAAGCGTATAACACTCAGTACTACCTCTGAAATAATATGTACTTATTGTGTTTATTCCGAATTGTGAGTGTGTTTTTATTTAGATCGTGTTATTGTTGTTGGCATTCTTTTAATAGAGCCATTATAGGTATTTGTAATGGACAAAGATATGTTTATTTAAATATTGTATATGCAAAATCATTGTTCAATTTCTTACACTGTAGAACTATTTTATCGTAATATATAATATCGTGAATGTACTGTTTTTAAAACAAATGTTTTATGCCGTTTCAATGTGTTTGATTTTCAATTCCATAGTTTGATTTTCAATTCCCCGTTGCAGAAAGAACTGCAATCGATTGTATAAAGTTTCATTTTATTGCGAGTCAAACAAATCAATATGCCAATTTAACCAATCAGATTGCGCTTTTTATGCACAAGATCTGAATTTTACAATAGATTACACGTCTTTCTGCACGGTTTTTTTTCTCTTCTTCTTCATTTTAAAAGATGCATTTTCTGTAGTTTCTTCATAGAGTCGATTGGGTAGTTATCTCTTATTATTGTCTAGACACTAAATCGAACTATACCATAAAAGGTATGATCAGTACTTACCTGAACAAGATGCCAAAACAGAGAATTTTCCTTTTCTTTTTCCTTTTAATATGGCGTCCCGTGGTTTTTTTTTCTGGCACCTGTATAAATAATATTTTTAAGCAATACGTCTGCTGTTTTATGTTATGGTTATAGAAATCTAAATATCAAACTCATGATTTCATTTCATATCTATTATATGTCTGTCTTTTTATATTTCTATATAGAGACTATCTATCTATCTATCTATCTATCTATCTATCTATCTAGCTATCTATCTATCTATCTATCTATCTATCTATCTATCTATCTAGTCTATCTATCTATCTATTTATCTATCATCTATATATCTATATATTGTAATTAGTCTATATGTGATATAAAAATGGAGCCTATAATTATATCGTAATAAATATTCTAAAATATGATTCGTGAGGTAACCAGTGATCGTATAGATTATCGGATCTTTTTACTTAAATAAATGTACACATTATTTTTTTCTTTTTATTTCATATAACATGTGACTAGATAAACACTAAAAAAACCCTATAACGTTCATTATGTATATGTATAATCAAATAATTATAATTATTATTATTATTATATTATTGTATTGATATTATTATTATTAGAATTATTAACATTGCTATTATTATTATTATCATTATTATTATTATTATTACAATTATTATTTATTATTATTACTATTATTATTTACAATTATTATTATTATTATATACATTGTCATTCATAATTCACCATCCTTGCCTTCTTGTATTTTTATTTGTATTGCATTTAAAACCAAAGGTGCTTTAAATTGATGCAAAGTGTTATAATCCAACATGCGCTTTCTTTCTTTACATTATAGTATTTTGATAACGTTACAGATTCTTAAGTCTGAATTCATGCATTAGTAGTCTGTTTTGATGTACCTTATAAACATGGTCGTCGCCAACTTGCCCTCTTAAATATAACGTTAAAAGCTAGTACATTTCCTTTACTTAGTTGTATTGACAATGTTTTAACTACGTGTTAGTGTTAACACAAATATGTACATGCACAATAGAGCATTTTTAATCTTAACTCGTGCCTTTATTGGACAGTGCCATAATGAACAATATTATTATGATAATTGTTTTCTCTCAATTATATGTATTTCCATATTGGTTGTGTGTAAGTAAACCGAAATCTGTAGCCGTGAACGCACCATGACTCATGTTTATTAGTCCTGCTTCGTGCCTTTGATGTAAAGTGACATTATCAATAATTATGGTAATTACATAGTATGCATGTTCATATTGGTTGTGTGTAAGTTAGTATTTTGATTGACTTTTCAAGTAATAAAATGATACTCTCTGTACTACAGTTGAATTATTGTATTGCTTTGTATCTTTCCTTCAATGAAGTAGTGACGTATGCTTTATTAATGAGGTCTACATTTAGGCACATCGTTAGAAAAACTAACGCAGTTGAGAAACAAAAATGGTACACAATTCAGTTTGACAGGATTATTATTTTATTCCCCTTAATTTTCACTCGGATGGGTCGGCAATATTTCAATAGTATGGTGGCATTATAGGGTATAATGGCCAAGATTGGCCAAATCTGTAAAAAAAAAATAGGCAATTTGGGGCCCAAATTTCTCCTTTTGTGTCAAATTTTGGCCGAAATGTCCCTAAATTGCCACCATATAGTGTTCGATTTGCATCAACTGAAACGTTTACATTTCAGCTGTGGCGCCAACATCGTCGTGGATCGTCAATGAAAGTTACATCACTGTCCGTCGTTTCAGTTCCGGGGCCTGGTTAATGCTGGCAGAACCCCGTTTCCCTATACAGAAGCCAATTATGATAAATACCTTCTGCAAGTCTCTGAGAAAAAATACACGAACTCATAAGAATACAATAACCTATTTGAAAATAACCATTCATATCTATCATTGTCTGTGGTGGGGGAGGGGGGGGGGGGGGACGGTATTCAGTCTACAAATTGTGGATAACTCGACGTACATGATTTTTTTACAAACATTTTCGATAATTGTCGCTTTTCACCAAATATACGCCCCCCCCCCCCCCCCCCCCCCCCCCGCCCCCGTCGCTGTGAAGATGTGTTTTGTATTATATATTACATTTCTTCAAGTTCGGGAGTAAAAAGGCATGACTATGCAAAACAACATTTGTTTAAACAATCAGAAATCATATTTAGAGTTAATTCTCTCAGAGTGCGTTGCCAGTTCGACACTCCCATATAAATAATTAATGTATATTGAAAGCAGCAGTTGACTGATTTTGCTAAAACTTTAGGAGATTATTTCCCCGCTCAACGTGCTAACATTTACTAGATTCATGCATTAACAGAAGGGGGAAGCTCTCATGGGAAGACTGCAATACAACTACTGTGATTCATGAAACTAAAGAAGCGTATGACTAAATTTTGTATAAAAGGTTAAATAATAATAATAATATACATCAATATTACAATAGTTCAATTCAGTCAGTTAAATTTCATTTTGATTAAACAATGTTCAATACAATAGAGTTTACATGTGTACATTGTAGTTGAACTCGTATGAAAATACATGTAGTTGCGATTTCTGTCAGAGCAACCTGTCTTTATTTTCTGGTCCATTCTTTTCCCTTGTATTGACTTTCTTCGTATCTAAATTTATGTGCTTGCCTTTGCCAGCATTGCATTTAGACTGATGCATTTGAGACCAATTTTATATAAAAGTCCAAGCCATCCCATTTGGATACCGTGTAATAATATATACTTCTTTTTTTTTTAGAATAACATTTATTAATGTATATTATTGACTATATTCGGCTATTAATTGCCATTTTTCAAATAGGTATTTTGAGGCATTGACCGAGAGGCAAACATTCCAGGGGGGGGGGGGGGGGGGGGGGGGGAGGGGGTGGCGGGGCTGATGCTGCTTGACCGAATAGCATCTTATGATTCCCCCCTGTTTCAAACCTATATAATCTCAGCGGATTAGATTTTTAAAAAAGGTAAATCTTATCCAGTAATCAGGCTTAAATTCACAGACCAGCGCCTCGATCTGGGTTCGCTACACTATACGCAGATGAATGACAAAAGAAGTTGATGACTGTATAATCCTCCATTCCTCTCAGTGACTCCAGGCCTATCATTCCTTTATCTAAATCACGATTGATATGGTTTCACCGTTCAAGATACAGTAAGTAATACATATAGCGTAGCTGATGTAGGGGGGGGGGGGGGTGGGGGGGGGGGCATACACGGGGGCATTTCTCCGATCATGAGGAGTTCTTGCACCCATAGGATAACTGTGCAGCTCCCCCCCCCCCCCCCTCCCACCACTCACCCTATATATCAGATTGTAGACGACATCTTTATTCGAGCAAAAGAACCATATTTTCGCGCAAAATCATGCAGTTCATTGTATTGAAAATAAGACGGATGCTAGTCGATCGAGCAACATCAGCCACACCCCCCCTCACCGAATGTTAGCTCCTCGGTAAAATTATCAAGGTTGAATGCCTCGAAATCAATGCCTATTTGAAAGAGTGAAAAGGAATAGGCAGAATAACGTCAATATATTGATATCTGGTGTTCTAAAAAGCTGAAAATGAAGTACATAATAATTACACAATATCCAAATGGGAATCCTTGGACTCAATGCACATTTATATAAAACTAGCTGTACCGCGGAAATCCGCGGGTTTTTGTAAGAGAAAGACGATGATGACATACACCACTTTACTTTACTAAATATCCCACAGTCATCATTTATTTATATAAAATTGGTCTCAAATCATCAGTCTTGCAATGCTGGAGAAGGTTTGAATGTATAACAAAGGCAAGAGCGTATGAAGAGCTCCTCTACATTTATAAGCTACGTAGCTATCTAGGAATCCACATTTTAACGACCAAATAACTCACTCAAATCAAAATTATTATAGAAACTTCAATTTTCATATTCCCATAGGCACGTGTACAAAGTTGGGCAAAGAACCTGTTTTCTTCGAAAGTTGAACAAAGTGGATATAGGCCTTTAAAAAGAAAGCTCTTAATTATACATGTATACATGATTTTATGCATTGGAGATTGTCGGGTGGATTATATATGTATGTACTTTCGATTTGTGACAAAAGCAAATGTATGTATAAAAACAATTTTACTTTCGATTTATGACAAAGGCGAACGTTGTCGGAACATTTCACATGAAGTGGTACCGGGGTACCAGTGTACCGGTGTGACAGGTATAAGTGTCCAGCTAAGGATAAGTGTCCCGTGACGTCATTCGTACAGTTTAAAATCCTATTTTTGTCCGTTGTCGAACTTTCATACACATGGATACATACATACACACTCAAACACAAACAAACAGACATACACACATGCATACGAACAATCAAACGAACAGTAATTCACTCATACTACACATTTAACTCATTCATGACATCACACTGACGCAGATGACGTCACTCATACAACATTAACGTGTTTGTGTGTTAATTCAATAAAAATGAACTTAAATTGATACAAAAATTTAACTATAATATGCCACGAAACATTGCTTTTACACGTGACACACACACAAGACATACATTTACGGAGTGATTTTGACAGAATTATATCCCTTGATTTAAAATTTGCCCTGGACACATGGACACGTATCCCTGCCACACCGGATCAAATCCGCGACCACACCGGCCCATGAGAGGCACATGCTATTGTAAGAACCCATACTACACTAGAATAAGAATCTAGGCAAATATTTGATTAGAAGATTAAAATGGAGGAGTTACATTTAGTATGTTACTTTCGATTTGCGACATAAATTAAATAATTATAACAAACATTTGCTGAAACCCCCGTGAGAACGATTAAACGGTTCAGGGCCCCTTAGCGTAAAGAATCGCGATTAATTATACAATCGATAATTGAACGTTTGATAATCGATATGGGCTCGAAGGGTAAAAAGGGGCCGAGGGGGTGAACACCAGCCCCGCCCCCCTCCCCTTCTCTGCAGAAGTGTGCCCTTCAGCTCGCTCATTATGTGGCCTAGGTGTGGTAGGCCCAACTCTCCATGTAAAGTCAAACCTGTCTTAGCGGCCACCTGTCTATAGCAGCCAACCTGCCTATAGTGGCCACTCAAAGTGATCCCTTGCAGAGAAAAACAGTGTAATTGAACCTGTCTATAGAGGTCACCTGTCTACAGTGGCCACATTTCTTGTCTCCCTTGGGTGGCCACTCTAGACAGGTTTTACTGTATATGTTTTCCCCCTTCCTCTGTAAGGGACATGTATTTCTTTCTTATTCGTTTATTGTTTAACCCCCCCCCCCCCCCCCCCCCCCCCCCATCCAATCTACCAGGTCTTGCATGACTTCTTCGCTCTTAGGTGAAGGGTTGTATAGTTTGTCTATTTTCTCGGGAAGGAATGCAGGCCAATATTTGTCTAACGTAAGTACTCCCCCCTCATTCTTGTGCATGCGAACTTTGTTTGGCCTCGATCTTAGTTATGATGTGCCCTTTTTCGATTCTGGGTAAAATCAGCATTGAGTGCATAATATATAGGCCCAAAGTTTACCAAGGCATTGGGGTTAGTGTTGTTTTTGTATTATATACTTTGGCGTGTATCAGTCATTTTCAATATTTCCGCCAAATTCGGGCTCAGAATGATTATCGAGGCTCAAATTGGCCGTTTTACGTGTTTTACAAGTCCAAACGTCTGAAAGACATAAACGATCGACATAACTTTAAACACGAGGCCCTGTCGAAAGGTTAGATACAAACCAGACATTGGGCCGTATGCATAAAAACAAGCAATTGCTTGTGCTAGCCTTTTGCTTGAATCGGTATGCACACAAACAAGCAATTGCTTGTAAGCAAAAGCTTTTGCTTACAAACACAAGCAATTGCTTACGGCTCGTAAGCAAATGCTTACCAAACAAGCAATTGCTTAAAACCGTATGCATAAAACGAACCTTTTACTTGTCTTGATAAGCAATTGCTTGCGTTTTTTCAAGCACCTCCGGACCAGCTTGAGCTCTTGCTTACTCAGGGCATTCGCGATTAAGGATCAAATTTTCATACCGTTTGAGGATGATTACAAGCTCCTTATTTCAGAGATTATGTTGTGATTTCATATTTAATCAAATTCCTGTTATTTTAGACTTTTTACGGCAATTTTTGTCCATCGATCTGCACAGAAACCCCCCTGATGCTCTGTGCTGTTTCTTCGCTATTTGCGTAAGAAAAAAATACTACCGCCAGGTCGGGCACGAAGCATTGTTGTCCTGCAGTGCGATGTTCGCACAACCGTAACGATCCTTAGTCCAACACGTAAGCAAATGCTTGGCAGTGCAAGCAAAAGGTTTGAGCACAAGCAAAAGCCTGTGCATATGAATTCAAGCAATTGCTTGAACTGGATCTTTTGCTTGACAAGCTCTTGCTTGTGCTTAAAGCAATTGCTTATAAGCAATTGCTTGTCTTTATGCATACGGCCCAATGTTTGTTGCTGTTGTTGATGTTTTGATTTGTGGCGTCCATTCTAATAGAATAATAACGTCACAATGACAATCAATACAACAAGACTATGCAAATTATCCGTTCGGATCGTTCGTTCGTCCGTTCGTCCATTCCTTCCTTCCTTCCCTCCTTCCTTCCTTCATTCGTTCGTCCATTCCTTCCTTCCTTCCCTCGTTCGTTCGTTCGTTTGTTTGTTTGTTTGTTTGTTCGTTCGTTCGTTCGTTCGTTCGTTCGTTCGTTCGTTCGTTCGTTCGTTCGTTCGTTCGTTCGTTCGTTCGTTCGTTCGTTCGTTCGTTCATTCATTCATTCATTCATTCGTTCGTTCATTCATTTATTCATTCATTCATTCATTCATTTATTCATTCATTCATTCATTAAATGTTCCCATTCCGACGCATATTGTTCGAATTTTAGGGATTAGTATATTAAAGACGGGTCCTTCAAGCCATACAAAACCAATAGTAAGTTGGAACCTATTTTTATGCTATAATGCTTCTTTCAATTTGACAATCAAAACGTTACATAACCTTTGTGGTTATGTAACGTTTTTATTGTAAAGTATACTGTCTTCTGTCTGCGCGATTTGGCTTCCTTGTGTGTGACCACATAGACTATTACCAATGCTACGTTAAGACAAAACAAATATCTAAACCTACGTCCCACACTTTACCCTGCTAAGAGCGACTGTTGAGCCATTCACTGGAAATTGGTCGGTAGGATGGTATATTTTTTAGTTTTTACAGACGCGTTCAATCAATTATGAGTATTTACGTCACCATCCGAGAGGCACAACCTAGGTTCCAAACATGGGTCAATTATTTTGTGCGAGGAGCAGAAAACTGACCAACCCAAGACCTCCGGATTGCTACTGCTAGACCGGTGCTCGTATCAACTGAGCTAGAATGCTCATCTGTTATACAGTCAAACCTGTCTATAGTGACCACCCAAGGGAAACAAGAAAAGTGACCACAGTAGACAGGCAGGTGGCCACTATATACAGGTTCAATAACATTATTTGCTCAGTAGGTGATCACTCTTGGTGGCCATTATGGGCAGGTTTGCCGCTATAGGCAGGTGGCCACTAAGACAGGTTTGACTGTAATTATTTGTTCGTCCCTGACACCCTCAGGTTTGATTTCCGGGGCAGCCCGAATATCTTTGCTCATTTTCATTTATATAATATATTTCTGGTCAATTTTCCTATATGTTTGAAATAATTTATACCAAAAAGCTGCATCACTTCGGTGATGCCTCGCACATATCACTGATTAACTGATTTTTTTAATTATCCTTCGGGTTAGTGTCAGGTTAATAACAGCTTCTGACCATCGAGCAACGGAAATGGTTTCACGTAAGAACAAAACGGAGGAACTTTCCGTTTTCATTTTCATTTATAAAATAACCATTAGGCGGAGGCAAAGAAAATCGACAAACTAATGATATATTCTTTACTATATAATCTTAAAGGGATCTAGTAAATTTGTTGCCAGTGCAAAAAGTGATGCGTGGTTAATAAAATGTGTATTGATGTGATCTGATATGTCCAGAAAGTAATGTGTGAACATTTCACGTTAATTGGATGTTATTTGGCCAAGAAATGAGCGAAAATGCAGAGTGATATTCACTTACTCATTGCACTTACTTTGTACATGGCTTAAAAGGTCCCGTATATAATTTCATTATCAGAACACTTCAATCGTAAATATCTTTTGAACAAAATGGAAATTTGAACAACCAAAACCCGTCCCATGCTTTTATTTTTTAATACGAATACAACAAGGTATGAGGGAACCGCTAGAATTCCAATTGAGGATTTTGACAATGTTACTAAGTCCCTTTAATCGTTTTACTGTTTTATAATCCCTTTCTTCCAATTATAGAACTCACGTTTACATTGGTCTGTTTCTTAAAATATTTCAGTTCACACGGAATGGCTATGTGTGGAACCAGCCGAATTGTAAAATGTTATAAGGTTTTATAATAATCCCAGATTTGGACAAGGACGGGGGAGGACTACCTCCGTTCTGGCTGTTACCAGCCTAAGCAATTTCCCTTGTGTTTTAACACATTTTGTTCATGTTTTGTAAATTGATTCGGTGTTTTTTTATTTATCTATATATGTTAAGTAATTGTAATTGTGTGATACTTTGTATACGACTTTTTTGTGGATCATGTATGTCTTTTATTGCTTGGCAAAATAAACTGAACTGAACTGAACTGAGTCGAGTCATTGCTGAAATTAATTGATATGAAGAAAACTATACAGAAATCAAACTGAAACTGAATTTGAATGATCTCTGGAATACAATACCACCCTTCCCTTTCTCAGCCGATTAACGTTTACGTCCACACTCAAATGATATAAAGTAACAGGCAAATACCCACTTTAGTGCAAGCTTCTGTATATTGTATAGGCAATGGTTACAGTCACACTGAATCGAACACTATGTTCCATTACTTTACGACTAGGGCCGAGTTTGGTAGTCTCGGACAAATATGAACATTATTTATAAAACGACCACAAAATAATGTGGCCACACTGGACAGATAAGACCAATTTCGATTAGATAACCCGGGATGAAACGCAAAATAAAGTCACACGATCAGTTTTGCAATTACAGCTGTTCTTATATACGACTTGTCGGAGAACCCGTCGTGAGGTCGGAACCCGATCTCAAGATCAGTCTTATGTATCCTGACTGAGGTCGCAAGATCAGTCGCAAGACCAGTCTTGCCTAGTCTTGCTATTACATGACTCTACCAGTGAGACTATTAGAATGCGCAATGTAAATGTCCTGCGATCATTTTGATCGTATATAATTAGTATGCGACTAGTTCCACGATTGTGCGTAAGGATGATCTTGCGACGATGTAAGGCATACCCAATTTTGGTCGTATGATGTCGTATAACTTGCGAATTTGGAAAATGCATGACCGAAGACTTAATTGCTAGTACTCAATTTGATTGTGGGACCATGTAGGACTTTCAAAACCAGACGCATGACTATAGTGTGCGATCACCGACTTTCCCAAATTGTCATGTTGTGCGACTTGTCTTACGTAAGTTATGTCGTCAGGGATCGTCAGTTAAGTGTGACTGATCCTTTATGTACAGCTTCAAATTTCATCGTCCGGAATGTTCAGTTCAAGTGATGTATTTACTTATCTCAGTCAAATGTCGGCTATTTGTCAAAAAGGTAAACTTCTTAGCTGTCTCTTATCTTATTTTATTTTCTTCTACAAAAGATCCCCCCTCTTTCAATTCTACTTATAATTATATTGAGAAGATGTGCAAGGGAAATATTTAATACTACGCGTAAAGGTGGGCGTGTCTTTAGCAACTATACTTACAATAATCATTCCACAGTTTGTTTCTATTTTTGTTTTATCAGTGGAATAATAGAAAACAAAATGATTTCGCATAATTACCTGTCATATTATTGCAACAAGTTTTTCATACCTGTATTCTTCGAAAACATGTAATACGAAGTATACTTTACTTCTTATCTCCAGAACCCAACCAACATGACCAAGTTAGGCCTGAATAAGTTTATTTTTATTTTTTAAATCTTATTTAGAAATTGCATGCGCGTATAGTGATTTTGATTGTTCTTAGATTTAAATCTAAAGGGTGCCAGAAAACGTATTTTTATGATGCACGGATTGAGAAAGTGAATGACCGAACTCACTGGTGAGCAAGAAAAACGTGAATTTTGTGAAAAAATGTATGTAATTGGCCGGGAAATCCCATGTTAGTAATTCTCAGTTGTTATTTGTATTTCATATTACAGGAATACCATTGCACCGTCACCGTTTTTTCTTGTCGCCAGACTTTCCGGATTTGCCATTTCAATCATGGGCGTCGATCTGTACGGTTCAGGGGAGATGATATATTCATTCATCCCCCGTTGAACAATAGGTATTACGTAAGGATCGACGCCCATGCATGATTTTAATCCCCTGTACTCGATATGCAACGATCTGGTTGAAAACTTTATTATAGGCTCCTGGTTTCACCAGGATGAATCGGGATCACCGGTCAATGGCTTTTTAAAGTTACGATGGCAGCCGAAAATGTCAGATTTAAAGATAAACCGTCAAACCTGTGCATAGCGACCACCTAAAGGAAACAAGAAAAGTGGACACAGTAGAAAGATGACCTCTATAGACAAGTTCCATTACACTGTTTTCTCTGCCGAGGATCGCTTTTGGTATAGGGTAGCTGCTATAGGCTACTAATATAAACTGGGTTCCAAAAGAAACTTATCACTTCTTCAGAGCGACATACATTAAAATCTAAAGCATAACAATGAATCATAATTGGGCATAGATTAGCTATAATATTCCTCAGCATGCACATCTAAACGAAATTATGTTTGATTTAGTCAACAAAGAATAAAATAAGGTGAAATCGCAAGAGGTAATTTTTCAAAAATCACAGAAACTGCTCGCCTTCCGGGCACGGAGCTCGGTACGGACAATAGCCAGCCTGGTGGTTACATAACCCGCCTTTGATGTTGAATGAATAGCTATTGAAAGTTCTGAATAGACCGCCTTTCGTGGAGGTTCGCAGCGAGCAGTTTCTGTGATTTTTGTAAAGTGACCTGTAGCGATTCCATCGTATTTTTCTCTTTTTTTGGCAAAAGCAACCTTTCAATTTTTCAGATATGCTTCATAAGGAGAATGATAGCTTATCTGTGTCTAAATATGATTCAATCTGATGCTATGGATTTTAGCGAGCGTCGCTCTGAAGAAGTGATAAGTTTCTTTTGGAACCCAGTTTAGGTTTTCTCGGCCAATTTTGTAAGCATCAGTGCCTGATAAATCGGACTTACTGCCCGTCATAGTATCGAACAACTATGCCCATTCTCTCGGCAGACAGCTGAATGGACACTAACAATGGCGCGCGTATTGCTCGTTGTTCGACGTTATGACGGGCAGTAAGTGCGATTTATCAGACACTGACTTGGTAAAAATTTACAAAAATGGCAACCTGACATGGTGTGACTCACAGCGTCCTAAAACAAAAACTACACGACCAAATTGATTGTTCTTGGTATCGTTTTTCATTGGAAACGACACTCTATCCGATGGACATAATCATTTTTAAACTTTATTTTGGGAAGTGCCCCGTTCCGTTTTTTTGGGCCACCCTGTATAGGTGCTTCGCCATAATCAAGTAACAGCACGAATATCAGATTTGGGAACGAGTTAGGTAAAGAGATCGAAGAGGATTAATACCGGTCTTCTTTTAAACCAATACAAACAAAAGAAACCCTTCCACCATTATGATTCTTTCTGAAACACCACGAGCACAACTAATGAGTATACAACTCTCACTTTCTTGACCACTTTTCTCCAATTCGTTATCACGAGCGTATAAGCCAGTTCGTAATTAGACCAAGGAGCTTGGGTGACGCTGAGGGCGTAGTCCGATATTCCATCCATTCCATCAACTCAGATCAACGGGCATCAACGTACAGTTAAGTGTATGCTATCATGTTATATTACCGGATAATTTTAGTTTGACAGCATAAAACAAACATTATATGCATAAAATCAAAGTGAAAAAAATACGAGCAGCTGCATAAAGAACACATTTGATGTAAAGTATATTCAAGAATTTACCGATTTTTCCCCATATCAACTTTCTTGTGAAAAATCCAGGTGAATCATTTACACGCAATAATGCTACAAGCATACCGCCCATTAGTACAATGTACCGTTTCAATATCTATCTATCTATCTATCTATCTATCTATCTATCTATCTATCTATCTATCTATCTATCTATCTATCTATCTATCTATCTATCTATCTATCTATCTATCTATCTATCTATCTATCTATCTATCTATCTATCTATCTATCTATCTATCTATATAATCTATATCTATCTATATAATTATATATCCAGCTATTGTATCTAAATCATACAGTATCTATATTATATAATTGAACGCATATATGTTTAGGACGCAATCGGAAGGAAAACAGACGGGATTTAATATTTCTTTCTACATGTAGAGGTTTTCAAAACAAGAAAGTCGGTAATCATTATCAATTTATATACATTGTGGATCACATAAACGAAATTTTGTTTGCATTTGCTAATAAATGGAGAGAGAAATCAGTCGGCAAAAACTGTTTTTGCGTTGGATAGTGCAGCATTAAGCGGAATACGATAATACGTGCGTGCTAATACGCGCGTGCTATATAGCCATGTCAAGCAAGGCTGGGTGAAATTATTGATCAATAAATATCATTACACATGAATAACACATTCTATCAAACCGGTTCTTGTTCTATGAAACAGTACATATTATGCTATTAACCTTGGATGGGGTGAATACAAAAACGATGGGCTGATTTTGATCCTGATCCAGATTTAAAAAACGTAAACAAATAATTCGCATTCAATTGCACGTGTGGCTCCTTTGATTCTCGCGATCGATGGAATCTGGCCGTAGAGAGCAGTAATTACGCGCATGCGCAGATTGTAACTACGAACTGGCTTATTATCTCAGGAAGTAGTTGCATTATCCTGGCATTGTGGTTAACATGATGCACCACCGCACCACCAATGACCAATACGATAATCGGTTCTACCAGCTTTTATTTCTATGGTCCTAATCGCCCGATAACAAAGTGCCATTAAAATGGCCTCTTATAGAAACTTCGTGCCTCATTGTAACCGGTACTATAACCACTCTTGACTACTTCAGCTTTTAATTCAACGGTATACTAATCGCAAGATTTACGGTGCAATTTAGACCTCATATAAGCTGTATGCCTGATCTTCCCTCGTTCTATTACGCAGTAACTTTTACAATGATGCGAATTAGGATGCCTCTTGACTTTGTTTGGAATATCTTTGATGGGAGCAATAGACCGGCAGCCCAGAGGTCTTTTGTGCGTCGAAAAGCGTACTGATTGTTGAACATATGAATATTTAGAGGAGAATGTAACAAATCCAATAATATGAGTCTCCATGGGTGTATCCGTGTATAAAGGGGTCCTTTGCGCCTCCAAAACAAAGGACCCTTTTACACCGGATTTGCGTAGAGTTGCGTAGTGTGGAGTACCGAGTACGCCGAAATAGGCTGCGTATTCATGAACAAAAACGTTGCTTCGGCAATAAACGCTCGTACTAGTAGGAGCCTCGAGTAGATGTTTCGTCGGACTGGCGTAGGGCCGGAAGCGTACTATTGCGTAGGCATGGCGTACATTAGCGTAGTGTTACGTAGACTTGCGTTGGCATGACGTACAGTAGCGTAGTGTTGCGTAGACCTGCGTAATTTCTGCGTCCAGTGTCTACGTAGACAGTACGCGAAAAAAATTAAACATGTTTAATTTTTTGCGGCCATCTGGCGTTCCCCTCTGCGTACCTCAGCGTATAGTTGCGTAGGACAGCGTAGGGCAGCGTACACTCGGCGTAGTCGGTACGCAATACTACGCAACTATACGCAGGGCCCAGTGTGAAACCCCCTTTTGGGGGGGAAAACCTGTGTACAAATACATAAATGTATATATCTAAGGAAATAAATACAAATGCAACTTTAAAATCAGACGTGATACGGACAAAATTATATTAACAACATTTATAATACATTGAGTTTTAAATAGTAAAACATAATTATCAGGATATTAAAGGTACACTTGCAGTATTGGTATTTCCCGAAATGCCCCTTGGCACTAAATTGGTTGGTTTTAATTCCATTTGAAAGTTCATTGACTAAAACATGTAAAATGAGAATCATTCCCTTTCAAATGCTCTCATAGTTGTAAAATGTGATTTCAAGATATTTTATTCATAAGTCTACCGGCCGGGGGAAATTTTTGACTTTTTAGAAAAATACAGAAAATGCTTTAAAGACTACTATGAAAAAATTCAAAATAGGTATTTAAATAGTTGTTGATGATATCTCTATTTAATCATTATTTTAACAAAACATCAAATGCACAATTTTGTATGAAAAATGGCTAAAACCAATGAGATTTTAGAGAGCGCCCTCTTGAGTTGTAACGGCTCTTTTTTTAATGATAGCAGGGTTTTACTTAGTCGTTTGTAATTGTGTATACTTTTCGAGCATGGTGGAGTTATAACTATCAGTTTGTACCGTAATTGTGCAGGTTTTGGTTACTAAAGTTAGGTTTGACCAAAACTCAACTATCCCTTTAATAATGTATGCTGTTTTCAGTAAACAATAAACAATTTTGTCAAAATATTACAAGTAAACGTGAACAATATGACGTTCTATTTGAGATCATGAAGGGTATGTTTGTCCCAATAGCATGTGTTTTTGTTCGTTGATGCATATGTGCATGCGTGCTCGTGTGTGTGTGAGTGTGTGTGTGTGTGCGTGCGTGTGTGTGTGTGTGTGTGTGTGTGTGTGTGTGCGCGCGTGTGTGCGTGAGTGTGTGCTCGTCTGTGTGCATGTTTGTTTGTGTGTGTGTGACATTTGTGTGTAGGTATGCTTGTGTACTCTCAAAAAGACGACATACTGACATAGTAGATGACGAGCTTGTATGAACAAAATATATGCAGATGATGAGTGTTTATTCTACTGTGACAAACGTACTAGTGATGGCTAAAGTGCTTATTGTTGGATCACTCACTTCTTCTTATTTGACAAAACGGATTGTCTAAACAATGACGGGTATTTACTTGGTTTTAACTTTGCTGATCCGTACCCTCCGCCCAAACACCGAATGAATACGTACTTCAACTTTCTAATTTTGTTTAGATTTAACCATGCACGAAGAAAAGTTTCAAAATGCTCTTCAATGGAGGGTTGTGATGCAATTTCTGATGAATTTCATAATGACTATGTATTTTAGTATCTTCTCATCCAAATTCACTATGAGAGATTAAACTTCATGATTGAAGATGATAATTATTTATCACATGTATATACTTTAAAAATCGTTTCAATAACTTATAGGAGAGATTTAAAAAACGGGGCCAGGACCAATAGTATTATTTGCCAGTACATTGAAATTGAGAAAAAAGCAACTCACATACAAACATGACTCACAGTTTGATGAATTAGCAGAACAGACATTGGGCCGTATGCATAAAGACAAGCAATTGCTTATAAGCAATTGCTTTAAGCACAAGCAAGAGCTTGTCAAGCAAAAGATCAAGTTCAAGCAATTGCTTGAATTCATATGCACAGGCTTTTGCTTGTGCTCAAACCTTTTGCTTGCACTGCCAAGCATTTGCTTACGTGTTGGACAAAGGATCGTTACGGTTGTGCGAACATCGCACTGCAGGGCAACAATGCTTCGTGCCCGACCTGGCGGTAGTATTTTTTTCTTACGCAAAAAGCGAAGAAACAGCACAGAGCATCAGGGGGGTTTCTGTGCAGATCGATGGACAAAAATTGCCGTAAAAAGTCTAAAATAACAGGAATTTGATTAAATATGAAATCACAACATAATCTCTGAAATAAGGAGCTTGTAATCATTCTGAAACGGTATGAAAATTTGATCCTTAAACGCGAATGCCCTGAGTAAGCAAGAGCTCAAGCTGGTACGGAGGTGCTTGAAAAAACGCAAGCAATTGCTTATCAAGACAAGTAAAAGGTTCGTTTTATGCATACGGTTTTAAGCAATTGCTTGTTTGGTAAGCATTTGCTTACGAGCCGTAAGCAATTGTTTGTGCTTGTAAGCAAAAGCTTTTGCTTACAAGCAATTGCTTGTTTGTGTGCATACCGATTCAAGCAAAAGGCTAGCACAAGCAATTGCTTGTTTTTATGCATACGGCCCTTTGTCTCGTATAGAAGGCCAATCGATTTTGTTGTCGCTTGTTTTGGGTGGAGTATGTCTCCACCTTAATTTAATTCATGAGGTTTATGTTCTTCTCAGCCTTTAAAAGATTACTGGGAACCATCGCCCAAAGTATCGCAATATAAACTGGGTTCCAAAAGAAACTTATCACGTTTTCAGAGCGACACACATTAAAATCCAAAGCTTACAACTTAATCATAATTGGGCATATATTAGCTATAATACTCCTTAGCAAGCTCATCTAAAAAAAAATATGTTTGCTTTAGTCAACAAAGAATAAAATAAGGTGAAATCGCAAGAGGTAATTTTTCAAAAATCACAGAAACTGCTCGCCTTCCGGGCACAGAGCTCGGTATGGACAATAGCCAGTCTAGTGGTTACATAACCCGCTTTGAAGTTGAATGAATAGCTATTGAAAGTTCTGAATAGACCGCCTTTCGTGGAGGTTCGCAGCGAGCAGTTTCTGTGATTTTTGAAAAGTGACCTGTAGTGATTCCATCGCATTTTCTCTTTTTTGGCAAAAGCAAACTTTTAATTTTTCAGATATGCTTCATAAGGACAATGATAGCTTATCTGTGTCTAAATATGATTAAATGTTATGCTATGGATTTTAGTGAGCGTCGCTCTGAAAAAGTGATAAGTTTCTTTTGGAACCCAGTTTAGTTTATATTTGTTTTTATTTACGCAAACAAATATATTACACACATTATGAGAATCTCCCCAATAAGTACTATTGTTAATCACTAAAACTTACACAACTTCGCATCTTGTTGTTCTGATTTTTACCTCGATAATCGTCATGATTTTAAAAGGAAAACATTGTTTGCACACACATTTATGTTTCTACTCCCAATATTTACCAGAATTAAGGTGAATTTGCTAGAATTGTTGCTTCTGTTGCCTAATAAATTTCCATTTGGCGTAAAACCAGCCTTTGATCTTGATTACTCAAAAGCGTTGCACAAAAATTGATAAGAGAATGTGTGATTTTTAACCCTGTATGCTATACAGGGTGGCCCCCCAAAAACGGAATGGGGCACTTCCCAAAATATAGTAACAAAATGAATATGTCCATCGGATAGAGTGTCTTTTCCAATGAAAATGATACCAAGAACAGTCATTTTGGTCGTGTAGTTTTTGTTTTAGGGCACTGTGAGTAATGCCATGTCAGGTTCCCATTTTTGTCAATTTTTACCAAGTCAGTGCCTGATAAATCGCACTTACTGCCCGTCATACCATTGAACACGCGAGCAATCCGCGCGCCATTGTTAGTGTGCATTCAGCTGTGTGCGGAGCGGTGCCGAGAGAATGGACACAGTTGTTCGATAGTATGACATGCAGTAAGTCTCATTTATCAGACACTGACTTGGTAAAAATTGACAAAAATGGGAACCTAACATGGTCTTACTCAAAGCACTCAAAAAAAAAACTAAACGTCCAAAATTACTGCTCTTGGTATCGTTTTTCATCGGAAAAGACACCCTATCCGATGGACATAATAATTGTGTTACTTTATTTTGGGAAGTGCCCCGTTCCGTTTTTTGGGGGCCATCCTGTATAAGTAATACCATCATTTTTAATAGGACCCCGTGGAAGAACAGATCTGAAACGGGCTATCCTCCCAATAACAATTTATATAATATGCAACATACAAATATAATTATTCTGTTAAGACCTGGTAATACTACTTTTGTTTAAATCGTTGTATATTGTTCTATGTATAATGTTTTGACTATTGTTGTATTTCTAAACAAATCTTGATTCGGAAATAAAAACAAACAACAAACAAACAAACAGTACACAGCCAGAGCTAGGCATTCATCCATCTTATGATCTTACTATTAACCGGCCATTTAAAATCAACCTGAAAAATATTACGACTTGAAGTTTGAGAGAATGAAGTTCTCTCCCATTGCGTTACACATTCCTCATGGTCTTTGACATGGGCGTCGATACTTACGTAATACCCATTCATCAGGGGGGGGGGGGGGATGGATGAATGGATCATCTCCCCTGATGAATGGGTATCAATGACAGATCGACGCCCGTGGTCTTTGACATTGTCTTCATATATTTTATACCTCATCTCTTCATCTTTATACTCATCTTTATACTCACTGTCACATAGTATTTGGGCAAAAAGCATACAATATTCGGGCAAACTCCTTCTTCTTCAAGTCACTCTTTCTTGTACGTGTATATTATATTTCTTGTTGCATATTATATTTTTTGTACAATGCTATGTATTTAAATTTTGTTTGGAAATGAAATAAACTAAACTGAAACTGAACTGAAACTATATACCACCTACTCATCAATTATTTCGCCCTCCCACTCAAGTTGGAACGCTATTTGCCAACTTACATAACACTGAAAAAGAACAGACTACAGTATTGACTTCTCTCTCTCTCTCTCCTCTCCTTTTTTCTTCTTTTGTCTTTCGCCAACTCTTTCCGCTCAAAGTTTATTCTTGCTCGCGCTATAATTGTTTCCCCATTCTCATGTTTTAAAGTCTTTTGTACGCGAACGTCATCCTCTTTTTGAAACCCACAATCCCCTATTTGCATATTTCTTTTTTTTGCAAAAGCAAGAGGAAGACAGAGAATAAAGTGGTGAAAGGATTGCTTGCTAAACCCGAAGGCAAATATGACGTAGGGCTTGGCCTACTCGAGAGCATGCGATGAATAGCGCGGCAAGAGCGTGTCTAGTTGGGCAGCGTAGCACAGCCAGAATCAGACCCATAGGGGAAGGAGGCGGTGGGTTTAGGGGCTACACCCCCCCCCCCCCCCCCACACACACACACACCGAGAGTTTTAAAAACGGTGATATTCGGGCAAAAGCGTGTCATATTCGGGCAAAAGCATGTCATATTCGGGTAAAAGCATGTCACATTCGGGAAAACTCATACCATATAATTATTCGGGCAAAAGCATATCATATTCGGTAAAAGCATATCACATTCGGGCAAAAGCATACGGTATCATATTCGGGCAAAAGCAATCTTACTATTATGCGCTATATAAATATATATTATTATTATTATTAAAATCATACAATATTCGGGCAAACTCATATCATATTCGGGCAAAAGCATTTCACAGTCGGGCTAACTCATACCATATTATTTGGGCAAAAGCATATCATATTCGGGCAAAGGCATGTCATATTTGGACAAAATCATACAACATTCGGGCAAAAGATATCACATGACGTGTTTATAATTTTGGGGCTCCTAAGTGGTGGAAACCTATTGATTTTTAAGAATTTATTAAATTTTGTTTTGCTTGTCAGACGAAAAAAAAAAAATGGGAAAGACGGCATTCGAGCAATATACCTCCACCTGCCCCCTGTCAAAAAATATGTGCCCGTATATGATCAGGCCCAACCCAAAGAAGTCATATAATGGTAATACCCTTCCTTAAGCATGTCAAGCCGAGGGCCGAGGAGCTCAAAGTCGACCCAAACCGATTGTGGTTGAGAAAATTGGTTCTAAACCATCTATTTCGTTCTACTATTATATCTTGAATTTTATTTCATATACATATTACATATAACATGCACGTATCAGACCCTTACATAATGTATATATTCAATGACCATTCTAATAATTTTGAAGGAAAACCAACATCCTAATTAAGATGCCAAATACAAGAATTAGAAGTCTTTTCAGCCATAGACTACAGTTTTGCAACTGATGAGAATTCGGGCAAAAGACTGTAGAACAGTGTGACCAGGTAGCCCACTCCCAACTATAATTAAACCGTGAAAGTTCATCCCCGTAAAGAGCAGAGATCGGTGACTCTAGTTCTGGTCCTGCGTCGGGTTTTGAGTCCTTACCCCCAGAGCAGTGGCGCTAGCTAGGGCACCCATGCATACCGGGCCTGCCGGGACATGGGGGCTTAATCGTCCCTTTTGTTTTCTCCCCTCTTGTTCTTTCAATAAATCGTTGCGCTCGCTAGCACGTTACGCCAGTCGGGAAGCGAAAGCCGTTGGAAGAGGAGGAAGAACCTTTGCTTATCTCACCCGACCACTCCCCTTTTTGATATTCTATAACTTGCCACTTTTCTCGATCCGATTCGAGTTCGCTCTCTCGCGATCTCGGTGGTGTCTTTGGAACTGATTGCCTGAGCTGGACTTTCTAGCTAGCTTTAGGCAAACGGATCCCTATTTTTGTTGGTAGCCATTGTTTCAAGTTTTGGTGCCAATCCGTGCTTTGATCACCCGACATTTGATTGCACTGGCTTGCAGTCTCAGTATAAAGAAAACGCTCACCGAACGCTTGCCCAAATGATCTATTGAAGGACAGCTTTCTAGCATCTAAACCCTTTTCAAGATGGAGAAGTTAGCAGGTCTAATCTTCCTCATCGGCTGCATGACGGCCCCGGCGTTTTCACAAGGTAAGTTTGACAATACACGTACCTATAATTGATGTTAACCGGTTCAGGACTGATTGATCTTGCCATAATATTTCTTCTCCATAGTTAGTCCAAGAAGACTAAAGGTAGAGACATTTATTTGGACGTTTTTTTTTAACATGTCGTATGACATGTTAAAAAAAACGTCCAAATGTTAATGTAAATGTCTCTACCTTTAGTCTTCTTGGACTATCCATAGTCATAGACCCATCCGGACTAGTCCTGTATGTGTTTAAGTACACATTCTTGGCACTTTTGATTGTAAATAATTCGAAAAGTATATAAAATGAATACGATATTGTATTATTGGGTGTTAAAAAACTCTTGGCACTTTTGATTGTAAATAAAAAGTTCGAAATGGATTCGATTCATATTGTACTGGGTGTCAAACAAAACTTTTTGCACTTTTGATTGTAAATAATTCGAAAAGTATTTAAATGGACTAGATTAATATTGTAGCAGAAGAAAGCTTAAGAGTGTAAATGGTTGTTGGGTGTGGTCACTTTGCAGGATTCTCATTCAGTTTCATGAATATTTTCAAATGTATAGATTGCACAATTTGGTAAACAAAAAACCTGTACAAAATCAAGAAGATTGTGTGCAAGTCAAATGGTTCTTCATATTATGTGAGTGTGCATTGATATGCAATGACAATGTTATTTCCGCCTGGATGGACCTGGAATTCCATTTAGGCTTGCCCGAAATATTCAGAATTAAGCATTGTCGGTTAACTCATGAATAGGATTGGTTTTCAATAGATCAAGTGCAACGTGATGACTGGTCAGACAATGAACATTGTGTGATACACACTTGTGTACGCGCTCAGATGTTAAATTTTGTCATGATTTTTACAGAAGTGACGTGCCTAAATGTTGGTAAATCTACTTTCGAAAGTATTCTGTAATTACGTAAAATCGGGTGGAAATTATGTAACGGGACCACACCCAACAATATAGATGTACCCCTTTCAGATATCTTCTTCATCTACAATATAAATTGAATCCATTTCATACTTTTTCCTAGTCATTTACAATCAAAAGTGCCAAGAATTGTATTTAACACAATTTTCAAATTTACTGATTACCCACCCTCCTATCATGAACAGGGCAATAATTGTAAAGAACAAAATCTGAAACCTTGATAAGTTATTTTAATAGCCAGCTAAGTCTAATAATATTGGAGCCTTGGAAGATAGGGACAAATAATGACAAGCAGCGTGTCAACTCGGTTTCAAAATTTAAAGGGGACCACCAGGCAAAGGACAACACATTATTATATGTTTTGGTACCGTGTTGTGATATCAAATAGATACCCAACATTTTGCAAAGGGTTGTGTAATTCATAAACACAGCAATTAATTTCCATCACTTACGGAACCACTGCTATTTCCTGGTTCCATACGGGCCAAGCATTTGCGAGTGCGCCAATGCTTTCACGCGTACGTCAATATAATCCCGGATGATTCGTTCGCTCTGCACAGTGCGCTCTGGCTCTGCACGCATATAGTCTACGCAATTCAGACCGCATGAACGCATGGTTGAGAATGGTGATGCGTTTTCCAATTATATCATTTTTTCTGAAAACATATTTTTGTGAACTTGTTGATGGAATGGAATACTAAATATGTTACCTTTTCTATAATAAGAATATTATTTTTGGGTGGTGGTACCCTTTAACACAAGTATAGTAGCTGACATCTAAGCTAGTAGCCAGAGGTGGCTTTTAATGAAAATGGCCCAGGTATTGAATTACACTATATCATGGGGTTTTGTGAGGTACTCAATAAAATGTCATAACAATAAGCTGGTATTCGTCGACGGAGTTTGCCTAAAGTAGCCAAAGCTAAATATGTGAAATTAACGATGACGTATAAAAAAACACGCAAGCAACATAGATAAGAATAACACTGACAAATTAAAGCCCAAGACGACCATGTGCGTATTAAAGTGCAAGGGGTTGTAGTCAAAGGAAATGTGTCGATGAAGGAATAACCGTCTTGTATCGATCTAAAATATCGAACTAGCCCAAGGGCCAAGACCCTCACGAAGTGAAATTACCACCGTGCTACGATGCATACAAAAAATAATTAGGTATGCTATAGGCACGACACGTCTTTTATATGTTATCTTTTGTAGAAAATAGTTTGCAACTATAATTTTATACAATAAACCTTATAAACCCTGCTAGTTTAGTTTCATGCCATTATAATTCTATACAATAACTATTGTTATCTGGGTTAGCTCTATCACCTTCTAAGTAAGACTAAATTGTCCCTAGTGGTGCTCTGAAAAGACCACTAGTTCCATGCTTTGCTGATTTGTTGCTCAATTATCTACAATATAATGTGTAAGCATGAAGCATGAAACAAATCTAGCAGTGTTTCATGAATATGGGTCCTAGTATCATAGCCACTGGAAATTCGATAATTCCTCCAAGTAGAACGTTCGATCGCAGATTAAGTGCGTCGGCTCAAAAGGGCGTATAAAGAATCAAATTATTCACCATTATGTTCTTACAGATCGATTATACTACTCACAGATTACCTGTCTTAGTTAGCGTTTTGATGTTCAGACAAAAATATCAATAGCGACTGGTATTTATAATGCAAAACAAGTTTTTAGAGATATAAGGTGTGTGCAAACTATAAATTGTACTTTGTGAAGAAATATAGGAAATAAAGATACGATTCAGAGAGGAATGTTATAATTATGATAAGAGAGATAGCGTTATAATCAATATTTCTCTGATTTGTTTATATTAATTTGTGTACCCTTATGGTATTTATTGTTATAATCTTAGAGGCACGGGCCCCTGGCCCCTCCGCAAACAAAAATTAGTTACCCCTGATATATATTTTGTACTAAACATTCTGGTGAATATAAATAATGTTATTGGTTAGGCCAGGATGTTGGGTGAAATTATCCTTTTATCATTTGATGACTTGTAAATTCGTCTGAGAGGCCATTAGTATGCCGATTCTGATAAAATATTTCTTGAAACACCATTCATAAACCTCCTTCGTGATTTGTTGTAAACAAATTATTTTTGCTAGCTAATTGGCAGTTAGCACCCTTTAACAAACATGAATGAATGAACGATGTCCTCGAAATGTGGATAGAGGGTTTTTTTCTTCTATTCAGCCTTTCACCGCTGGAATTGCACGCTTGCTTAGCACGATATCGATTGGTACTTGTTTTTAAGTACGCTAAATTCACCCCTGTTTGAATTATGCAACGTAAGGCGACCTACACCACACGTTGAATAATATAACGCCTTCCTTGTGAAACTATTTTGTTGTAAAGTTCATCTCTGAAATATAATTATTTATTTTCAGCAATTGATGACATGAATGGCATGCTTGCCATGGTACGATATCGATGATATTTGTTCTTAAGTATCCTGCATAGTTATCTTACTCCCGTTTAAATAATGCAACGTAAAACGGCTCACATCACAGGTTGAACAATGTCTTCCTCGAGAAACTTTTTTTGTTTTAATTAACTCGACGTGTTAGGTTCAAATCTGATTTGTTTTTTGTCTGCAGCCATTGCCTGGTATACGATATCGAATGGTGCTTGTTTATATATACATGTATATATATATGTACTGCACAATCATCTTACTCGCCTCACTAGACCGAATTATTTGACAAATACAATGCAAAACAAAAGGGGAAATTTAAAATCGTAATAAAACTGTAACATAAAAACATAATGCCCGGCGCAGACAGAGCCGACTCGACTGGTTGTCATTCCGATCGGCTCAGTTTTCAGTGCCTCGCGACACACATTTTGCCAGTCGAGAGACAGTCGGATGCCAGTTGGGGCCGATTCAACACGATAAATCTGCTCCGACCGACCGGGACCAACTCTAGCCTGATTTAAACCAGTCGGATCGGGTCGAGTCGGCTCTGTCTGCGCCGGGCTTAAAGGAACTACAGCGTCTAGATGGCCTAATTTTCACAATTCGGCTCTCTATATGTAATTTTTCCCGAAGAAAAAGAATTTGGCAGTAATTTCTCATGAAATCCATCAATTTTGGGGTAATTAGTAAATATCTAATTGTCCTGGGAACGCCCCTTTTAAATCGCCAAAATGTGACGTCATCTAAAGAACGGACTAATGAACTAAATTCTGTAGATGACGCGTCATGACGTAAGCCAATGAATTGTCAATCACATGTCGATCACGCTGCCGATTGCGGACCCTAAATGTGGGTGGGGCGTAAACTGACTGCTAAGTGAGATTTGGCATCAGAAAACTAGTCTTAAATCACTACTGCGTTTATTTTCATGGATTTGTTTTCGGCAGACCTATGTTTCAAGTCATCAACTATGGAATAAGTGTCAAAGTACGTTGTATTCTTTAGGTCCTGTAAGGTGTGCCCCTCAATAATTTGTATGCCCCCAACTAGTACGAATTATAGGGAGTGGCACACTTCGTGTATTTCTTTATTTTAAAGCATCTTTCCCCCTTATGTTTGTATTGTTTGTTTGTTTCTTCACCTTATTTGGGGGGGGGGGGGGGGGGCGTCCCCCTGAGCCACCGCCGCTGTGGCGTTGTACATTTTAGTATAAGGTCTGTCATGTGATTTATTTTGCTCTAGTTTATCATCTTCAGTAGATATGCATTACAATTCTGTTATATTTTCCCCCTCCAATTCATTCAATTTTATTTCTAGTCCTTTTTCTTCTATCTGTCAATACCATACGTTTGAGTTTACTTCATTTAAAAAAGAATCGTTAAATTTGTTTGACCACTCACACTGTCCCGAAGTGGATTTCTTATCTCTTATTTGTGTCATATATACATGTATGATGTAGCTTCTGGTCAGTATGTCCATTGAAAAGGGTTTATAGGATATACCGCCATCAATATGACATATTATAATAATTACACTTAACTCTTAACATTAAAGTTACAATATCAATGAAACAATATCGTTTCTTTGTTTTCATACATTTAATTGTCCTTAATTCAAGTTTTAAAAGACCAGTTAAAAAAAAAAGAAGAAATTAATGAAAAATTATATTCGGATTGAAAAAAATCATTGTTATAGGCCCTTGCGGCTCAACTGTTAGAACACCCGTCTTGCTAAATGTACGACTTAAAAAGTAGGTAATTGAATAATTGCTGGGAAAAGAGATGACACTTGAAATGACATGAGAATTATAAATTAATTGTAAGCTCGATAGCCTTTATCACTATCGGAATATAATGCAGTAGAGACGATTTTCACGGTGGCATACAAAAAGAGTGACACGCCAGAGTTGTTACGTTATTATAATATTATTGTCATCTTGATTGATCATCATCTTGCAGGAAAATTGAGAAAATAGAACCATTTCCTTCTTCCCCTCTACAATCTTGTAGGCTATAGAATTCTTAACTAGCAAACATAGAAGAAAATACCGCAAATCTCTTACGTAATAGGGGTGTGCTTTGTAAGACTCGACGATACGCGTTTGTGAACATGCTTCGATCGTGCATCCCCATTGAAAGCTATTATACCCGTTTCTTCTTGTAGTTTTTGTAAGGCTTTCACCCTTTGTTGGTCAGTGATGTATTTATTTGACCCCTGCTGGGGTAAGGAGTAGGCACTCAGGAACAGCGTGGGCGTGTCCCTCTATAAGTCACCCCCCAGGCCCTCGTCACATATCACCGGGTAGCGTTAACAGACGCCCGACGGAGAGCAACGTTTTCAATCCGATCGTCTCCGTTCGTATGCGTTTCTTGTCCGTTGCTTGTTCGGCGAATGCGCTCCTTGTCAGGCGTCAGGCGATGTCCGTTGTTTTTTCGATGGAAAGTTGTGAGCATATACATGCAGCAATGGAAACAACTATCACCAGCGGATAATTAGATGTTCTACCCGTC